>MCFA01000149.1:0-106519 GCA_002105025.1 Clohesyomyces aquaticus | reverse complement strand
AGAAGGTGCGCAAGGCGTTGGAGGAGGTGGAAAGACGTGAGGCGGAAAGACGCGAGGGCGAGGTGAAGGAGTTGTTGAGGGGGAGGGTCGAGGAGATTGATGGGAGTGGCAAGGGAGGGGAGAGTGCCGGCGCGAGTGCGAGTGTGAGTACCCACAGTGCAGGGGGTGCGGAATTAGAGAGGAGGGATCCGTTTGAGGGCGCGTATGGTAGGGTTAGGGAGTGATTGAGTGATGTGTTTCATGTGAATATGTCTGTTTTCCCTGTCCATGTGTTTGTCGCGTCATTTCCTCATCTGTTTGCAATATGTGTAGAGCATGTGGTATTTCCTAGTCGCATGGGTATTTACCGGAGATGGTGTGGTTGCATGTATAGGCATCATGTCTGCATCCCGTATTTCCTGGTTGTTGGATCCATCCTGTTATAGACTCAAACTGAGGTCCTTGTTGCAGGATGATTGTAAAGCCATATGTGAGGTGAGCAAGTATCATCTATCTGGACACGACCGGGTATGTGTAACACGTGTAGCACCGTGAGAGAGTATACAACACATCGTACACACCTCAAATAATATCTCATCACATAACAACACAGAAGCAAGTATTCGGCACACAAGTCAAGAATGAACAAAATGTATTCATTCCTCTATCCCCCATCCTCCACCAGTCCACCAACAGGACAACCAATCAACATGAAAGTATGTCAACACAAAAATATGTCCCCTTCACCCCTCACCCCCGAGTCCACGAACCGGACCCGACGGCAAGAACGAGAGAGCGAAGGCGCCGTCTCCCCCAGCATGTAAGTACCGGGTTCGACGACGTGAAGATTGATTTCGCTTCCCTGTCCACACTCGCCTATCGTGGTGATAGCGTTTTGGCGAGCTCTAGCTTAATTGGAAGCGGAATGAGTCCACACATCAACACCCATCGATCCTAATCTACCAAGTCCCAGGAGGGAAATGGAGATAGCGGAGAGGGTATTAAAGTACAGACGGAAGAAAAGCCCCCAGATACCAACAAGAATCGGACGCGATTCACAAGTGACGGGCACTAACCCCCAGAACCCACACGTAACATCCCCCGGATTGCCCGCCATGACGAATTTTTGCACACAGGGACGTCAGCCCAGTTCCATACCCAGTCCGCGAGGGGCCGAGCTTTTCACGGGGTGAGCCGCGATAGGTGATGGATGAAAGTGCAGTCCCCTACATCAAACCGGACGAAGCGTGAAGCCTCGAAACCAGTCTAATGAGTTGAGCCTCAAGGGTGAGCCAGCCAGCCGGACGGCCAGCCAGGCAAAGCCCATCGGCTCTCAGGCGAGTCCGTTCTCAGGCGAACGGTCTCAATACACCGAAAACAGTTTTCTTTCAATAGTCTCCGAAGCCATGCAGTTGGCTTGCGGAAAATTTTGTGGTCTTCTCAGATGTGGGGATCTTGTTCCGTTGACGTCCGCGCGAGAAATGGCGAATCTACTGCGCCACGGGGAACAACGGAATCCACGTCTGCCTGCTGCGACCAAAAAAACTTGTAAAAAGCTGTCGTGCGGGGGATAGGAGGGATATCCGGCCTATGCCCGCTAGCGAAAAAATACAAATCGGCTCCCTGTGTGTAGTCTTGTCCCAGAACACAGAACTCCTGAGGACTTCGTTGATGGCGGATGTGGAGTACTGTTAATAGGGATTTTAGACAGCCTCGACTGATCCCACGGGTCCAATGCACATCGACTCAGTACACCTTGCATCCAGTCTGCGTATACATCAGAGGATTGCAGTGGTTTGCGAGTTTAGACAGTAATGCCATTCTCAGGAGGTCGTACCACAGCCCGTGGCGAAGCTCAGTTATAGCAAGTCCTCAGATAAACCGGGGACCCACTATAACCAAGCCTGCCTGACCCCCAACCGTGCCACAATTGAGTAGTGGGTGCCTCTAAGCAAAACATGCCAAGGACCAAAAGGCCTCTCGAATCACCCGAAGGCAACTCAATATCTGTTGGCTTCTTCCTCCGAGATCGGATTCCAAGAACTCCCAGCAGCGCTTCATGGGTTACCACAAAGGGGCCAGGCTCTCAAGACTCCTTTCCCGGTGTCGGGGGTTGCCCCCTGCCGCAGAGGTCCACATCTTACCGCGAAAACTGGAATGGAAGTCCCATGCTGACGCTACTCAGGGCGACTGATGGGCTGAGGGGAGGGCCTGGAATCTGCAGCCTCGGCCGATCTCAACCTCCATGTGGCTGGGCAGTGGCAGAAGAGCGCAGATGGCAGCCCTCCCTCATGACGCATTATCTGGCCTGAGTGCCCCTGACATGGACTCTTTATTCGGCTTAACGCGGTACTCGTCTTTGCTTCGGTGGGTTGGATCATCTGTAAAATATCTTTTCACGAGTTGACTCGCTGTTCCGTTTGAGACAGCTACCGTGGTTCACTTTCGTCTGTCGGAATGATGCTGTGTCCGCTGCGGTCTGACGCCTTCAGGGATAGTATGGCATTCTCGAGGGATCCTCTGATCCGACAGCGTGTGCGACAGGGTTTGTCGATCCTCGTATTGGTATACGGGTAATCGGGGCTCCAAATTCTTGGTTCGTCTGGGCGTCGTTTCCTCGGTATCTGTCGGTAGGCCGTTCGGCTGGTGCGAGGATGACCGGGTTGTTGACTGACCCGAGACTCTGGTAGGCTTTCGCCCAAACTGGCTCAACGTCTTGATTCAAGAACGTTGCCGATTTCTGAGAGCGCAGAGGCTCGACGTTGACGGCTCAGAGGCGCAGCTTGATAATGGCGGTTGCCTCGGCAGCCGGGACTAGAAAGATCAACCAGAATCGCGTGGGGGCTCGCCGGAAAAAAACCCTTCGAGAACCGAAGCTGAACGTTGCGGGGCCGCTCCAATCGATCGGGACCGCTGCCGGTCTGATTAACGGCAAATCGAACTGAGCAAGTCAATCTGATGAGCAGGAAAACAAATCGGACAACTTCCAGGTTGATGAGCAGAATCCCGAACGGTGACGGAGTGCATGAAGGCAGGTGTCCATGAGGTCCACTTGCAGAAAGCAACATCCGTAAATGAAGCGAGTGCATAAAGCATGGTAAATCCCATGGGGACCACGTTAAAGAACCAACATCCCAAGCTTTGATGGCATAAGCCTGGAGGGCACACCTGGAAATGACCCAGCGCCTCAACCAGGAGTTACTCCAAGAGACGGGGTATAAGCCCGAGGCGTGTGAGCGCAAGGCTCAAGATCTGTGGGAAAGATGCCCTTGTTGAGATGAATGGCGTATGTTGGACTGTCGACAGGAAGAAGGCGGATCGTGGAGCGCGTCTCAGGGGCTGTTTCCCGAAGAACACGTCGTCTGGAGCAGGCGAAAGGAGGGAGGAGGGGGAGGGGGGGAGGGGGGGAGAGGGGGAGAGGGGAGAGGGGGAGAGGGGGAGGGGGGAGAGAAAATGAGAATTCATCATGCCATCCAGGGCAGAAGGGAGTTGAAGCGTGGGCTGGATGAAGCGGAGGTATTTGAAGGGCGGAGAGATGTGTGGAGGAGATTCGGAGGATGCAGGACGAAATTTGAGGTCGACGACCGTGTTGCGCTAGTAAAGCCTCGCGTAAGACTAGCCGCTTGGCATGGCTCGAGCGTCGAGGCTCGCGGGTCGCGGGCGTCATGGACTGCACCTGTGGCCGGGCCCTCGTCGGTGTCAGCACCGCTCGTTACTCGTGTACTTAGTAGAACTGCAGGCATTCATGAAGAAAACACCATGGTAAGGTCCAACTCACAGCATGTATTGGAAGAACTCCCACTTAACTTCGAGCCAGCCTCCAAAGCGACGCGCCGCAACTACAAGGACCGCACTCAACACCAAAAGACCCTCGAAGCTGGCGAAAGAAAATGGCTTGACAGCGGACCAAGAAGCGGAGATACGGGAGGCCTTTGGTCTTTTTGCGGTCCATCATCCAGACCATGAGAAAACTAGAGAGGGAGTCCTGCGGAGGGATGATGTGCGGCGGTGTTTGATGTAGGCCCGGTCCTTCCATCGACTGCTCGTTACCACGTCGCTAACAATTACGCAGATCTCTCAACCTCGGCCCTGAAAAGACAGAAATTCCCTCTATTCTGTCAGCCATTGACCCACTGAACTCCGGCTTTGTCCCTTTCGTACCATTCCTTTCCTACGCCGCCATAGCGATACACTCGAAAGTAGAGGGTTCCGATGAGGACGAGGACGACGAGGACGAATATCACGAAGAAAGCAACGCCGAGGAGGTCAGGGCGGCATATCAACTGTTCACACATGGTGGGTCTGGACCAATCACCTTGGCACATTTGCGGAGAGTAGCAAAGGAGCTCAGAGAGGACGTGCCAGATGAAGTTCTGAAGGACATGATACTCGAGGCCAATGGAGGAACAAGAGGACAAGGGCGGGATCCCGGTGCCGTAGGCTTGGAAGAATTTGAGAGTGTCATGAAAAGGGCTGGCTTGACTTTTGGGTGACGGTGGTAGGGTGGATAGAGGCATGCGGGCCACTTTGACTGCATCTGAGCGTGGAGTTTGGAGTATACATTTGAAGATTTGATAGCAGCAAGATATCCCTGCAATGATGTCAGAGTATATAACGAGACAAGCACTTACTACTTACCTCTGCTCCTGATCGGGCTCCATCACATGTGCGGGATCTCGCCATCGATAAATCCGCTCGCAAGAACAATCACGTATAACATTATGGGAAAGCCTCGATCTCGTCACCCATAGAATGAAAATAGAATATTACCAGAGGCAAATACTGCGATGGTGGCAATGGCCTGTCATCGATCCCGCCAATCATGAGGCTCTGCGGCAGGGGTTCAGCTGCGGCGGCGAAGCCAAGACACGAAGCCAAGACGCGAAGCCAGGAAAAGAACACGACTCGAAAGGGGCCATGGCAATTTGGCCAGCAATTTGTACGCATCGTGGCATCCTGCCCGGTTCTTTTTGCCAAAACACTGCATACGCCTTCGCATGGTCCTGTTGCTGTAAGTACGCCTGCCTGCCTGTGCATTCACTCGCTTGCCACGCCGCCTGCTCGAAGTTTTGGTGACCCGCTCGTGCACCGCAGCCAGCATGTTCACTAACGGCTCTTCGCAGCACCAGAATCCCGTCGATGCTCCGCTAGAAACCGCCAGCCCCCATATGTCCAGCGGTGTTGACGTCCGACGACGTCCCGGAATCTGGTCGTATTTCAGTTTCACTGGTCCACGCAGACGCACTTCGGTGTCGCTACCGCGCAACCAACACCCCGACAGCGACCCGTTTGAAAAGGCGGACCGTCACTCGCGACACCGCTCCACCAACTCGGCCAGCTTCATGAACGATCTCAAGGGCGCGACTATGAACCAGGGTCAGCGGACCCGGTATCTGAAGACGGGAGGAATAATTGCCTTTATCCTGCTCATTCTCTACTTCATTGCCCCGCGCCATGCCATGTCAAGAGGTGTGTAGTATTCCCAGAGGTCCAAAGGTATGGATGCTGCTTAGGACCATCCAAGGCTAACTCCACTCTCCAGGGCCTGTTTCCCAAGGAAACACGGCGTCTCCGGGCGCCGAGACGTCAAAATGCACACACTCCATCTCCAAGGACAAGCCTCTGATCCAATATGCACTCATGATTGATGCTGGCAGCACCGGCTCCCGCATTCACGTCTACAAGTTCAACAACTGCGGCTCGACGCCGGAGCTTGAGAACGAAGTCTTCGAACAAACCGAGAAGAGAAAGGGTGGGTCCGGCCTGTCTGCCTATCCCGACAGCCCTGACGAAGCTGCCAAGAGCTTGGATCCCTTGATGAAGGTTGCACTGGAGAATGTCCCGAAGAGCTACCAGCGATGCACGCCAATCGCTGTGAAGGCCACTGCTGGTCTCCGCAAACTCGGCGACGTCAAGAGCGACAATATTCTCAAGGCCGTGCGTCAGCACCTCGAAACCGCCTACCCATTCCCGGTTGTAGCACAAGATAAAGGCGGTGTCGAGGTCATGAAGGGCGAGGATGAGGGTGTGTACGCCTGGATCACGGCCAACTACCTTCTCGGCAAGATTGGTGGACCCGACAAGACCCCTACCGCGGCCATTCTGGATCTTGGAGGCGGCTCCACCCAGATTGTCTTCCAGCCCACGTTCAAGGACAGCCCCAATGGTGGAATGCCGAACAAGCTTGCAGATGGTGAACACAAGTACGAGCTCAGCTTTGGAGGCCGTGACTTCACTCTGTACCAGCATTCATATCTTGGATATGGCCTGATGGAGGCTCGCAACAACCTCTACAACGTCGTCATTAATGCTACCTATGAGGAGAATAAGTCTTCTGAGTCGACCACGTGGTTGCAGAAGGACATCATCAACCCCTGCATTGCCCCAAAGATGCGCAAGGAGGTCGAGGTCCATCTTGGCGACGACCACCCCCTTGGTAAATCTGTCACGGTTAACATGACTGGCCCTACCGAAGGGTCTCCCGCCCAATGCCGCTACATTGCAGAGAAGACGCTCCAGAAGGATGCCGAGTGCAAGATCAACCCCTGCTCGTTCCGCGGAGTTCATCAGCCTTCCTTTGAGAAGACCTTCTCCCGTGAGGACGTCTACCTCTTTTCCTACTTCTACGACCGCACTTTCCCGCTCGGCATGCCAGAGTCCTTCACTTTGAACGAGCTCAAGGATCTGACTCACCGTGTATGTCACGGAGAGGATGCCTGGGATGTCTTCCACAGCGTTGAGGGTGCCGTTGACGAACTTTCCGGACGTCCTGAGCACTGCCTGGACCTGAATTATATGGTCGCACTTTTGCATACCGGGTATGAGATGCCCATTGACCGTGAAGTCAAAATTGCCAAGAAGATCAAGGGCAACGAGTTGGGCTGGTGTTTGGGCGCTAGGTACGTAACCCTCGGTACTCTCTAGGCAAGGCTTTGCTAATCACCATTTAGTCTTCCCCTTCTTAACAAGGAGTCTGGATGGCAGTGCAAGATCAAAGAAGTTACGAAATAGACGTTTTTGTTTGCACGTCTTGGAATCTTGTTCTTTTCGTTTCTACACTACCTTTCATTGAACCACAACCTTTAAAGAAGTACTTTTTATTTTGCATTGGATAGGCGTTGATGTCATGTTTCCGTATCGGGCCTCGCTACATGTGTCTGGAACCTTTTGGGCATTGAAGGGCATGGGTGACGTTGAGCTTTTTCATGATCAGATGTATGAGGCCGGCTGCCGGAGATTTTGGCTGGTATGGATAGGGTGTTACATAGAGGCGACGAATGACAACCCTATAATAGCATGCTCTTTTGTTATACTGGTGAGTGTAGCCCTTGATCATGTCTTAGCGTTACTTCCTTTCGCCAGCGCCTGCAAGGCACGTCCTCTCCCTCCAATGTGATCTTGGATCTCTTCGTATCTGCACGCGAAAATTGATTGGTGGCTCAGCTGACTAACTACATATGGCTGCGTCTTCCTCTGAGGCAGCCGACTCAAGAAACTCCCGCTCTTCATCCTCAACCTAACTTCAAACCCGTCTATCTCTTTTGGAGAGTATCGGCGTGTGTACTATCTTCTCTGTTCATTGTCCCTTCAAATATTATATTGAACATTCGATCTTGGAGGCCGCGGAAGCATTGATACCTTCGCCATGGACCACGATAAGGAAGCCAACGAGGCTAGACCAATGGAGACCCCCACTGACCAGTGTTTAATGCGTCCTACGCCCCCGGAGATGACGAGGTCCTCGGAACGGCCTGACGATATGGTCCCGTTTCACGAGCTGTGTGATACCTGCCAGGCGTTTGCACAAGCCTACCATGCATGAGATGAACTCCAAAATCAAGCACATGAAAAGGGAGAGACCTTCTTGGAACCTTTTACCCACTTTGCACTACTTCGAAGTTGTTGAAATGCCTCAGGAGCCGTCACCTCTGCACCTCGCTTGTGCAGAATTTCCAATCAAACAGACAGCCTCTACAGAACCTCGAAGACATGTCCGAAGACACAGTTGTGATTTTACACACATCGACATAGGGCCGATATTCCCTGTTTTTACGGCTCTGTTTGCAGCAGAGTAGTCCGAAATTGTTCTATCAACGATTGATCATCGATCGATATTCGTGTAAATATTTCCAGGTATATTCAACCAACATCTTCCCCGTTGCCGCCAATCCTATGAATTTTACATTCAATAACAGACTTTACAGTACAAGACCGACAGAAATATCCTGCACCGCTGAGAAGCAGAGCTATCCAACGGTATGCAAGCGCAAACATCGAGCGTCTCAGATCTTGGCTCCAGATATGCCTAAAAACTTATAATCGATGCAAAACCTTTACTCAAGACATAGGCCTCAGAGACCAACGCCCAACGAAGGTCCTCGATCTTTCCATGGTGAAGCTGAAGCGCAATACACAGAACACAGTCGTTGGAATACACGACACTTAGTCATATGTGGGGTCCCCACCCTACCAAACATCATTAGCTAGTAAGGGTAAACTACGAGGAAGTCCAAATCGAGATTCCCGTAGATCGTCTTTCTGGTGTCTACGTAGATGCCATCAAAATCACTCGTCTCCTTAGATATCAATATTTATGGATTGAGTCTCTATGCATAATCCAAGGCTGTGCAGAAGATTGGGAGAGAGAGGCGAATAAGATGGCAGGCGTTTATAGCAACGCGATCTGCAATTTATCGTACCTCTTCTCTTCAAGCCATGAAATACCGATATATCGAAAAGATCCTCGCGAATGGGCACTCGGAAGGGCTATATATAGCCACGAAACTCGGGGATGCTCCGTGGTTTAATGTGAACAATTGGCCTTGGCTCCCCCGAGGATGAGTATGACTCCCTAGAATGAAATACTCGACCTGCTTCAGCTCCTCTATTCATGCTGCTACAAGATTTGCTAACTTTTGAACCGTGAGCAAAATTTTCTACCTCCACACTTCGCGGCCATTCCTTATTGTGAAGTTATTTGGCAGTCGGCCATATAATTCCCTACATACTCACAATCATTCTATCCGCAATGTCTATTCTACTAACTTTAATTTAAACTGAAAGGACGCTTCAAGAGGGCCTTTTATGTACTCGAAACATATATCTTGGCAACGGCACCCTATTGTGGCACTGCTCACAGCTCTATGAGGGTGAGTTGTTTGGGGATGTACAACAGTATCCGATTTGGCGACCACAGGGCGTACTATCAGACAAATCAGCATTTTTCCCGTTTCTCTGCCTTCAAAGCTTACTCAAAGGGCGGCAAAACTGGAAGATCTACACCGCCGGTGGAGTATTATCATCCTTTCCTAACCAAAGAGAAATATCACCAAAATTGACGATCGACCGATGGCGCTCGCTGGCATATCCCGTGCTATTTCGCACAGCCGTGGCGTTACCTATCTTGCGGGGTTGTAGAAAGAGCTGGTCCCGATTAGTTTCACGTAGAGAGTAGACCACAATGGGTCGACCTTGCTTGAGTCTGCAACGTCTACGGCGACAACATGGTCCTGGTTTTCCGTGTCTCGGTCTAGAGAGCCGAATCTCGATATTCCCCAGTGGACTACGATTTATAGGCCCAGCGCTACATTCATCTCAACGAACTTGGGCTCCCGGCCGATAGACCAAGCACCCGAGGCAGCATTTCACGTCTTCACTGATCTCCAGATCATATTGAGGCGTATATTATTCCTGTGCAGATAATTGTGTCGGATTCCATGGACAGACTGTTCTCTATATCTCGGACTACTGGATGTGCTTTTAAGCCAGATTTCAGCTTCCGCCATGGCGATTACGACGCCTGTTACGAGCTCAAAGATTCGTCGGATCAAGTGATGGCCGTGCATTTTACTATTCGAAGACCCTTACTTTTGCAACTCAAATTATAATCTGATTGTCTAGTTATTGCGTCAACCCCCACAAAGAACATTTGGAGACGCATTGGAATGTGGGTTGCGTTCCCCGACCCGATACCTAGTAAATTAGAGGGAGAAATGACCAATTCGGAAACTATTGGAGGCGAGCCTTGGAAGAAAGAAACAAGAACCCTCACATGAGTACCAGCACTGGCTACATTCAAGGTATTTGGAAAGGAATTGCGGTTCTCCTAGACCGCATCACCCGCCACGAGAGATAATCATGTCAACCAGCGGTACTTTCCAAGAGAGGCACAATAATTTCCAGATCCACAATCGGCATGCCCTTCAATCTCGGGTCTCGGACAGGTGCGAAAGAAAATACGCCGATCAAACAAACACTGGAGTAGCTAGCACCGGACCCCCATATCTAACATTCACCGGAATCCGCGAACATCCACCTGTCAGCTTTCAGGCTGCTTCATGGCTCAAGGCCAAAAAGTGGGCCTATGCTGTCCCCGGTTGGAATACGTCGTATTTCCTGAATACAGAAGCCGATTGTTGCCGTTGCCCCTCAAGGCTTCCACCGCGCGCTGAAAAGATCGTGTTTGAGTTTACGCTCCGGAATCCTTCCCTCCAAACGGGCTCGTACGCGTTGCACCGACTGGCGCGCATCCCCCAAGCACCCCTCTTTTTCCTCTCCTACTGCTAGCGTAGCGTGAGCCCATAGGTCTGGATCATAAACGACACTACGCTTATATCCTCTGGGGGTTTCGTGTCCACAAAGACTCTTGTCCATCGCCTGAGATTGTTCGCCTAGAGTCTGTTTCTCTAAGCCAGTGATAGACTTAACTGCTCCTGAGAGTGAGGAACGGATGACATCAAAGCCACAGTCTTCCATTTCAAGAGGCAGAGCGAATTGGGCAAGATCGTCCAGAGATATTTCCAGGTCGTCCTTAGCTCCGATTTTTACTTTCGATCCCGGGCGAACAACGAGTATTCTTTGCTTCTCCGCCACGTCGCGAAGGCTGAAGTAGCCATCTAGCTCAATCTTGGATTTCTGGGCTTCGAGTCGGTCGCATACTAAAAGGATGGCGGGAAACAATGGGTTCACTGAGTAGTGCTCTAAGTCCGACGAGAGCTGTTGCGCCTGCGTGAAAATGGATACATGAGCTTTGACAATGTTCGCAAGCGTTGACGGGAATGTTGCTGCAAGCCTGATATTCGCTGCGAGAAAATGGCCAAATTTGATGTTCGGTTGCGTAAAGCACCGCCACCATTTTTCGAGGAGGGCGGAAAAGGTGATGCCTGGTGTATATATCCCCGGCTCGGAGCCGCATTGCATGGACGGGAGCCAGTAAAATGCCGTAAATTTGTTGCAGATCTGCTGAATGTGGTGACCCACTATGATGTCCTGGCTGCGGAGAGTGAGGCTGTTCGAGTTGTGTATCCAGTGGAGACTCTGGTTCCGCGGCGAAATGTAGCCTCTCTCTGGAAGTGCCACGTGCGTGTAAGGTCTTCGATAATGAGGGCCAGGGGTGGATCCGATGCCTGCATTTTGGTGGGCACGGTCAAGCTGGACTATTTGAACGGTGATGGCGTGTAGAGCCTTGAACTCGAAGCAGTCTTTTATGTAACGATTCGACGATCCTGGCGTATGTGTCGTGGTCATGGAGAAAGCACTCGGTCCTGAAGGCTTCTCTTTATAGTGCATGTGTGACTTAGTACTGTATTAACCTTGGTTGAGTTACACAACAATCCTGAGAAAACATATTTACACCCGTTCTCGTTGAGAGACGCCCAAACTGGAATCTTTATCGATGAGTCACATAAATACAGAAAAAATCACCGGCCTTCTTGTTACTACTCCTCGCACTGCGGTGGATGATAAGTTCGCCTTCGATTACACCTCATCGATAGATAATACTTAGCGACGTATGGGAACTTCAATGAATGAAATGATTCGAATATTCGAATACCATTTCTCACCCCGATGTTCAAGTCCGGTGTTACTAGGGATGGGTCTGTGGGAGAAGGTACCATTCACATTTCAATGACAATGTTTACAATGCTACGATATCCAAATCCGGACTGCTATTCTTCCGAGACCGGACCGCCCCGCTGCCGGTCACGAGCAGTTAGATCTATTGGAAAGTGGGTCTTAAGAGCATCTAAAGGTCCGGATGTAAACATCGAGATCCTGAAGCGCAACGAGCTAACCAAACCTCCGCGTGGGACATTCACCGGAATTCGCCAAGACCCACCCGCAGCCTCGGCAGCCAATCACTTCCATTCTCAGTTAGCGTCGTTCGCTGAGTGAACGACTCGGACATCAGAGCCAAGCGCACGGAGCGCCTTATGACGTCTTTGCTCACGCAGCACTGGGAATCAAAGAAAAGGCAGGGCGAGGCACCACTTGCGTCCAAGACCGACAAGAGACACTAAGAAGACTTCACAGACGTCAAGCTTCGATTCGCATTTCGGATCACCCTTTCGTATCTTTGAACGAGTCTTGCATTGCTAAAATAAGCTTCATCGAGGTCTTGGGAACTTCCTTTCTACTCAGCTTTATCGAACTCCACGCAATTAGCTCCTTGTGCAGTCCTCGGGTTCTTGAAGAAAGATGGCGGAGGCAAAGAAAGAATATGTTGCCCCTCCCTCTGTGGGCCATGAGATTGGCGTTATGTTCGGGTTTCTGGGTACGTAGTTCTCCTGTCTGTTCGTTCTCGCTTCCTCTTCCTGGCCGGATTCGGTCACTTTCCGTTGGCATTCTGAAGAGAATACACAACTCTACTTTGTCCACCCGCCAATATCAATACGGATCCCATTCACCTTCTCCGCCATCACCTCGATTATCACTAATCCACATTAGGTTTCATGCTCCTCGCAATGCTCATCTACGGCTTCGTCTGGCAAGCCGGCAACAAGCGCAGCCAAAAGAAAGAAGCAGACCGAGTTGCAAAACTAAGAGCGAGTGGCCTGCTGCGCGAAGATAAACAGGATGGTGTCGAGCGGGAGCCAGAATACCGCGCCTGAAACAGAACGGCTGCCAGAGATATTTTCTGTTGTATGATGGATACTATGACAGATGTTTTTGGAGTACAGGACTATTTATGTCGATAATTATAGTGCGTCGGAATATTCAAACGGTCTTATCATCGGTCGCTAGGTAATTGTCATTGTATTGATTGGGTAGGGATTCTCGCCTCTTTTCCAGACGCTTTGGCAATATGCAACAATCACAGGCGAAACATATGAATTATCCTCGTTAAGTCTATTATGCATGGGCGAAGTACCTCTTAACCACATAGCTGCTCGCATTTTGGAGCGCGCCGAACTGCACTCTTCTCCCCAATTGCTCTTTCCTTGTTAAGGGAACCTTATGAGGACCTCGCATATTGCTTTCCCCATTTCTTCGCGATCTCAGCTTCCGTAAATCTCTTCGTTTTCCTCTTTAGCATAGCTGCTCTTTCTTCAATGCTCATATTCGATTGCTGTTTGCCTATTGGCACAAGGCAATGAGCAAGGTGCATGTAATTCTTCCAAAGCAAGTTGAACGTTATCATGAGGTAGTCGATGTTGTAGAAGACAAGCGCTTGTTCGTCGGAATACTGTTTGTGCTGGGAGAGGAACGCTACGGGGTGGTCCCGCCAATGACGTAGGGGATTGAGATGGTGGGATGTGTGGTAGCCGTCGTTGAAACAGTATCGATTGCTCTGTAGGTGGTGAGTTCAGTCTCGAGTGTGAGATTAAGAGAAAGAGACCGGGGAGATCTTACCGCAACATCGATGAGCGTTATGCTTGACCGGAAGTCGGATGTAGGTGATACGTCGTCTACCTAAGAGTCGAGAAGGTAAGCGTGAGTGTACATGAACGCTACAACGAACCAACTTACAAAGGCATGTTGCCCCCAATTACCGATCATCAGACCTAACCGCATGATCGCCAACGGGAGAAGAAAGACACATATTGTGGGCCGCGGGTCCAGTCTGAAGAGAATGTATAACGCGAAATAGTTCACCATCTCGGAGGAGCCGGCCTTGCACGCCAGACCATATTTTTTCTTGGCGAGGAAGTAGCGCGGTAGATCGAGCCAAATCAAAAAGTAGAACCGACCTACATAGTGTAGGAAATTCCAAACGTCGTCTCGTTGATATCTGACCGTAGACGACAGGTCTTCAGGGCCATTGCCTTCGACGTGGTGGTGCTTAACATGGTGGAAGTAATAGGAGTTCCAGGTGTGTCCCATGAGGGGGTCCGTAATGTATGGGAAGAGTCGATCAATGACCACGAATTTGGGTTTCAAAATGCCTCTCATGTGGATGTGTTGGTGCATCATCAGCGTATAGGATCCCATATAGTAGATCTGCATTATAAAATGAAGGACTCCGTGCCACCAGCTAAAGTTGCAGAGGAAAAGATATAGTGCGGACGGTATGCTGGTACACATATAAAGGATCAAGTGTGTAAACATGACAACGTCCGTATCCACGCGAACTACGGATCTCCCGAGGCGCACGTAGGGCTCAAGGATATACTTGCGCAGGAACCGATTTTTGATGTCTCGATAATCGTAACTGACGAAAATGGTAGGCTCGAAAATATCAGAAGAGGGATCGTTCAGTCGTTTGAGACAGTTGATGGTTTGTTCCGCATGGTCCTGAGTATCTGAACATATGATCAGCTCTCCTGATTCTACAGCGTGGAATATGCACCCATACCCTCAGGTGAAAGAGAATCGAGACGCGTTAGTTTCGCTGCTGGCTGGTCGATAGCTGACGAGGTTACATTTAGCGACCTCCCACTGTATTGCAAAGATTCTCGCTGAAGCACATCAAGGACCATGCGGTCCGGCGCTGTCAATTGCGCATCCGGCTGGAAATACAGGTTCACCATGGTGAGCGAAAGACGTTGTCAAAATAAGACTTGAGGTGGGGTGAAAGAAGAAGACTTACATTTCGCTCAGGACCCGGAGGCTGTGCTGCGTCTCGTACTGGGGGGGTGCTGCTGCAGCCGGACGAATGAGAATGAGACCACTCCGAACTGAAGCGACGAGGGATTGTTATCTTTCCACCCGTATTTTTACTGTGGCATTTTATCGGGGCACCGATAGGTCCTGAGGATGCATAGCCTAGCGAGGAGATGTGACTTCCAAAAGCAGAGGTATGTCGCGAGTCACGTGCTGCCCAACCCCTCATCCGTTCCCTTCCATTCCTATGTCTCCTTGAAACAGCTAGGGCTCTTGCATGGGCGTGAGAAGACCAGACTAGACATTACACCTAGATATGAACCGGTTTGTCTTTATTAACGTCTGGGCCATAACAATATGTACCCACAGTGAATGGATTCGATAGACTGGACTGAAATACCTCCACTTGATTCCCGGTGATATCTATTCCAGCTGGAGCAATTTAAAGTCAGTGCTTCTCCCCCTCATAATCCTTCTTCTTCTCGCCAGAGACTGGTTTTTGAGGGGTTTCCAGAACTGTCCAGGCACTACCAAGCCGGCGCATCATGTCAGGCTCCCAAGGCCATCTTTGACCTGGAGCCGATCCCGATCATCTTCACAGCTGAATACGACACTGTGAATGCGTCTTGGCGTCAGCGGGGCGCTTTGTGGCACAAACTATTGGCTGACTGGACGAGGTTGGCGAGTTGTGAGAAGGTCTGATGAAATCAATTTCCGTTCAGTGAGGGCACTGCTGCTATCTAGTTCCATCGCGGTATATGTAAGATGTTTCATGTGTGCAGTTACTGGCCGTAACTGGGAAGAAGATGTCGAAGAAGACTCGAGACAGCGCTTGCTATAGACATTAGGTTCATTTATCGCTGGGCACAAGCAACACCCACGGGGCATATATTACCCCACAACAGGAACCTACCAGGCCAGCCGATCCCGGATGGCTCGGAGCCTCTTAAGATACGCCATGCATTTACATCTTGCTCACTTCTTTTTCAGGATGCATACTGCGAAGTTGCTGCCCCAATGGAGTTTTATGCCCAAAGGTTCGACAAGTCAGAATGCCTTGTTCAAGCCTCCGTGCTGACGCCTTATCTCACAGTACATCGCGACGAATCATTAGAATTTTTCTCTCGTAAATAGCCAGCTCTTATATCTGCGATCCCAAGGCGTCAGGGCGGCTCGTCTCAGCCTTGCTGCTCGTGCGCTTCTTCACCTTTATGAAAAGCTGGGGCAGATCCTCTCTTCTGGGAGTCGTACGGATAGCATCGAGCCAAACCACTTTATCCCTTTTCTAGTCAAAACACCCCAACATGACTCCTCTATTCGTCCAAGTATGGCTAGCTGTAGCCCAGCATATTGCTTCAAACACCCGCGCGAGGATTTCAACCCTCTTCCAACACAGGAACATGCGTCTTGTTATCGCACCGGCGTTTTTAGGCATCTTGCTCTCCTACGTCGCGAGAGCGCATGCTTCGAACACACAAGTCTACACCCCCGTGCAGACTCCCACCCCAGAGCAAGCTCTTGCTGTCGATCAAGTGTCAGGCTGGTTCTACTTCGACCTGTGGGTCAGTCGTGGAATGCAAATTCGAAATAAGGCAGACACTACCCAGTGCTTATTGAATCTGGCAAAAGCCTTGGAAGAGGTCGAGGTCATTAGCGCAGCCGAGTACAACGGTGCAGCCGGTGCACTTGCCCTCCTCCCCACCGTCGGTGCTCTCCTCGGCGCTCCTACCCGAGAGATGTGGATTGTGTTCAAGTTGGTGCCGGTAGCTGGAATTCTAGCAATGTTTCTCTCTCTAGGTGCCACGATTACGCCGTCCGACGTTGGAGAGTATGAGTCAGGAAAGGCTTTCTCTTATGGTGGACTCATGCCGACTGTGCGTGCGGAAGCAGCCCCTGATGCCAACGATAACGACTCGGATGTGGACAGTTTTCAAAATATGTCCGACGCCCGAAGATTCGCAAATGAAGTCAATACCCGAGCTGCAGATGACTCCGGAGGCGATGTACAGCACATTAAAGTGTGGGCGGGAGTCGGCTTACAGTGCATTCTCATCGCAATCATGCTCATTGCATTGTGGTATGCACAACGCGGAGCTGTCGTACCCTGGTGGTGTCGTGTAAGTCCCGTTTAGCGTCCTGTAACTTTAGGCTATAGTAACTGACTGTGTCTATTCACGAAGGTGTGGGGTTGGATGTATTTTTGGTACGTACATCTTCTCTCAGCCCTTTAAACGCACTGACTGTAATTACCCAGGTACTTCCTCGTGGCTATAACGTCGATCTTCGATAACATCGTTGCTGCGCCCTTCACACAGTCATGGACTTTACGAGTGGCTCGTGGACCAACCAAGATACGATACGATGGCACCCAATCCAGATTGACGCCCTTCGTTGAAGACAGACGCTTCCCGACTATTATAGATCGTTTGAAAGCGGGTATCAACTTGAGGCACCATATCACTATTGCGGACGGCGACCCAACCGCTTATTCACGAACGTGCTTCTACGTCGTCATCTCGGTACAAGGCATCTCGAGTCGCCATGCACTCATGCAAATGCTCTCTCGTATATCGAGTGTCGCCATGTTTGCCTTCGGCACCGCGCTGTTCGCCTCTGCCACCTTGATGAGCATCTCTGCAGCTCTCATGCTACTCTGTCTCGTCCTGCCTACAGCAATGATGGGTCGCGTTACTGCCATGTGGATTGCAGCTGAAATGAACAAGACCAACAAGTCCATTATCCACACGGTTGTAAAAAGCAAGAAAGAAGCTGGAGAGTATATGGAAGCCATCCTCGAGCTCGAAGGGCTTCAAATTGAGACCATGGGCCACATAATTCTGGAAGGCAATGTTATCACCAGACACCATCCGTTGTTCAGCGCAGCCACTTATATTGGACTGCTAGCCAAACCGTATAATCTAGTGCGCGAAGCGATAAAAAATCAAGGCCGCGGCAGACTAACCCACAGCAACAGTCTCCTCATGTCTCCAGCAAATGGAAAAGATTTAACGATGGAGCTTACAGAGGTCTCGAGCACGGGTCTGTCGTCGAATCATATGCCACAAAATCAGCCGGAGATTACGTTTCACGGTCCCAGATCGAATCAGACCATGGCAGGCCCGCCAAGGCTTCGACGGAAGCCTCTGAGCCCTCGCGCTTCAGACTATACTTAAGCATCTTCACTACTCATTATCTCGGGCTCAACTGTGCTGTTTTGCCGTACTTCTTCACACTAGGGAAGAGGATTCGGCTGGCTTGTCCTTGATCTGGTGGCCCTTGGAGCCTCGAGTGCGCTCATTTCGGAGGTGCGAGGAGTTGAGGAGCAGGAGGGTGGACGGCGCCGAATATTTGTCTACATATCTCATGCAAGTCTTGACAGGGATTATGTTATCGTCTAAAACAGTACGTGGGCGCTACAAAATATATAATAATTCGGTTCCGTAGAACAGAACGCGCTATCGTAAATCGGGCCATTCTACTTTCTGCTACAGGTCAGTAGATCCGTTCACATTGTTTGATTTTAGATAAGCAGATCCCATCACTTTCCCCGAATACTGTGCAGTCCCAGCGCCGTGCTGTACTGTGCCACATATATGCCGCCCCAATCATTCGGACATCCGTCAAGTCTCAAGCTCGCACCAGCTCAAACACAACGCCCGTCGATAGAGGCAGTGCAAACTCAAGCGATCCTTCTCGGATATCCGTGTCATGCCCCTCAATTCTTGTCCACTGAGCAGATCCAAAAAACAACCCTGGAGACGATCGGTTTCGTTTCGTGCGACCATGAAACGTGAGCCGCTTCGGAGTTTGTGTACTATCACCACCACCATCACCAGTCAATATATTGAAGGCGTCTTAAGACTCACACTCCGTAGAGCTGCTATCCGACACTTAGTCTGGAATTATTTAGACATGCATCTTCGGTCGGTGTTTCTGAGACTGGCAAAGCAAGCCATAGGTTTCACATCCATCCATGTAGGTGCGTGTCTTCCTGCAGAGGCATCGATCGCGGGTCCATGATGGACTAATAGACCATACGTCCATCTGACGTATGCCCAGACACAAATCCAGGTTTTAGTTTTGAGGAGAACAACGCAAGGAAGAGAACAAGCAACAGCTCAACTGAACTGATCCCAGCATATCAAATGTACCCATCCATACATACCTGCTCCTCACCCTCTAGCAATACCACTCTTCCCTGCGCCACACCATGCATCCCTCATCGTCTGTGCCCACATCTCTCCCAACGCACTGCCAAGCTCGTCACCTCGGGCTTCTCACCGTTCCCACACCCTCCCAAATCTGTCGACCGAGCATCAAACCCTCAGTCATCCTTCCAACATCTCCTTCCCTTCCTCCCTCCCGCCTCGCCTCACACGTGGGTAGGTAGGAACGGAATCTCAGCGACCAGGCAGGCCAGTCTGACAACAGGCGGTCAGTCTTGCATATGTATGCATATACGAAGCCCGCAAGGATCCACCGTCGTCAGGCCCCACCCTCATCTGAAACCACGCAAACGAATCCCGAACACAAACAAGCAAACAAGCAAACAATGTCAGTCCTGAAAAGAAAGACAGTGCAGTATATACTGTGGATTCCGGTTTCCGATTTTGAAAGGAGCGGAGCATAAGAGACGATGAAATACGAGAAGCTCGCTAGGTTTGCCTGCCTGTCTGTCCCGCTAAGAATAAGCATCTGAGGTGAGCGTTACGGTGAGGCATGCCATGCCATGCCATCTATCAGTCATCAGCCCGGCATGTCAGTGATGCAGGGACCGGGCCAGGGACCATGAACAAACAAGAATAAGACAAGACGCAGAAGGGAGGAAGCAAATAGCATCAGCCCAGGATTGGGTTGGGGATGAAGGCGGGCTTGGAGCGTTCTTTTTTCAGGAGTTGTTTTGACCATATTGACCAGAAGCAAGCAGACAAGATCCAAACGCATGCACCGAAAAGCAACGAACACACAATAAATATGCAAGATAATTATTATTAGCTGTCATCAGCTATGAAGATGCTGATGCCGACTTTTGTCGAGTCAAGCTTCTCAACATATTGGGGGTATATCCTTATACGCTGAATCAATTTTGCTGCCACCCTTGTTCGCGTCCGCTAACAGCGAGTGAATTCGACAGACCATAGGAGGTGCAAAGTGTCAACGCCAATGATACGCCAGTCTGCCCTGAGGCTCCAAGATTTCCGTCTATACCGTGATGCCGATTTGAAAGTAAAGAAAAGTTCGTTAATGACGGTACGCCTATTCGCCGTCTATGTCATGCATGCAGGGAGTGTGTCGATCTCCGAAGTCCGATGGCCGAACAGGGGTGACCACACGTGGCAGTGTGTGGGGATGGTGAGATCGCAAAACGCAGGAATAAAAAGATCGGACGCCGAGTGAATGCACTTGCAGCTGAGGTGTGCGTGGTTAAAATAGAATTTGGTGCCTGCGAAGAGTCAGTCAGCTGACGTTCGGTTTCACTTGGTCGTAGCGGGCTACTGGATGTAGGCACTAGCGCAAGGGCAAAACTCACCGTCTTAAGCACACTTCCACACTGATTGGGCTTAGCTCCGAGTCGTCGTCGAGCTCGTCCATCAGAGGTACGAGACCGGCAAACTTCTCGCCGCGTCGGTATGCGAGCACGGCGGGCACGCCTGCAACTTCCATTTCGGCATCCTCGTAATGCAGCTTTACGAAGCGCGTCGTGTTGTGCTTCTTTGCCAGCTCGCGCACACAATCCTCGACCATGGTTGAGATGTCGGACTGAGGGGACGTTAGCGGGGTCCAGAACGTGCGCGGGGAAGGAACGAGGGCATACCATGTCGTCGAAGATGAGCACCACCACAACCGTGTCCCGTGACACGCGCTCGATGGCATCGAGGAAGCCGTCGCCGTCAACGGTAGGCAGGCTGCCGTAGATGCGTTTGCTAGGGCTGGTGGTGCGCGAGCGTATGCGCTGGCCGGCGTTCTGCAGCTCGCGCAGACGCGACTCCCGCCATCGCTTCATGAAGCCCTCCTCGGAGTCCTCGTCGGGCGACGCCTTCTCGTCGCGGTAGGTGGTGACGTTGAAGGCGCGGGGCGGCGAGCTGCTCTTTCTCCACGTGAAGCGGCGTGCCTGCTTCTTTGCCTGCTCGAAGGCATGGGCGTCGGCAATGACGCCCTTCGGGCCGGTGTTGGCCTCGGAGCGGATGGAAGGCAAGTAGTAGTTGGAACGCATGTCGGCGGACAGGTCGAGCTCGTCGTCGGTATCAAGGTCGTCTTTCTCAGGGTAGAAGTCGGTGGCAGCAGGCTCAATGTCAGAGTCGTGGTCGTGGTCGGAGGCGTGGGCTGCGTCCTCGGGATGCTTGCTGTCTTTGTCCTTGTTGCGGAAGAGCTCGTTGTATTCGTCTTGAGCAGCAGAGGTCGTCATGGCGGAGGAAAAGAGTCAGTGACTCTGCGGCGTGGCGGTATATGTATGTTTGGGCGGGCAGGCGCGGTGGGTGCGGGTGTTGGGGGAAGCCCTGGAGTGAGCAGCGCAGGACGTCCGCATGTGGCATGCACGACCCCGACGGCGAGACAGCCGGGATGACTGCTGCGTCCACTCGGGCCCTGTCCAACGCGTCTCTCCCTCGTCTGCAGGGGCGCTTGTCTATTTCTGCCCCGTCTCAGGCTCTCCAACACACCCATTGGCCTCCCGCCGCAGTGGAAGGCTTGACAAAAGCACCAAGAACGGCTCCGTGGACACCGTGTGTGGCGTGCTGCAGGGAAATCCTCGCAGCCTCAGTCGCACCCTGCTAGGGCTGAGCGACGCCGGGGCCAACGACACGCGACAAGCCCTCCAGATTGGCGAGCAGCGTCCTCTGTGCCTGAAACAGACGTCCTCCCAGCGAAACAAAGGAGCCCTCACCGCTGGCCGCCATGATAAAGCACAGTCCGCATATGGTGCCGACCAGCAGAGCACCACGCTGAAACGCGACCTGCAACGCCGCGCTGGGGCACACGACATCATGGTTCGAGCGAACCGGCCATCACAATCCCCCGGCTTTGCTGTCGTCGCCCAAAAAGCAAAGTCTGATGCGCGCTTGCCCGGCACGCCGCCGTCGGAGCGCTGGCTTTGCTTCATGCCTCACGCTCGCGCTCTTCAGGCTCTGTTCCGAGGTTGCTGCTTCATGCATTCGCACGCTCGGCGCCAGGAGCGGAATCGTCCAGGCCAGCACATTGCAGAGAGAGGCCGACTGCAACACTTGCAGCGGTGGCCGTTGAAACAGCTCATTATTTTCTTAGGCGCGTCGGTGAGGATCCGGAAAGGGGGCTTGCCCAGGTGCTCGAGCTCTCCGCACCACACCACGAGGGCTGCACCCCGGCGCCAAATTTGCTTCTGCGACTGCTTCTAGAAGCCCCCTGTGGATCGGATTGCGAATTTCCCTTTCAGCCTAGCAGGCTGATCCTTACGCCTTATACGAAATCCAGCGGCTAACGCACACCGAAACAGCTCGGCCAGCCAACGAGGGCGGCAGCATTTCTTCTGCCTTCATAATAAATCTCGCACAGAACAACATGTGTCCACGTGCAAAACAAGGTATTCACTTCGTGTCAGGAGTGCTAACTTCGGATCTCGTCGCTTACCGCCTCGTACTGAATCCCGGCAAGTGCCTGAACAAGAACTCGGAATTACTGCTCACGGCCTGCGAGTGTACGTTGACATTTCCAATCTTACACTCTTGACCCCTTTGCAATGTCTCCGACCCTGTGGTACATATGCGCGGTCCCTTGCATGCTTGGCCTCGTTTGCTGGATATTTAGGATATCTCTTCTTTTCTAGAAGGCTGCTTTAAATATGAATCTCAAACGAGGCACGAGCTCCGAGCACTTCATCTTCTTCAGAAAGAGACCGATGCACTACCCGGGAGGAAGCGGTCTGGAAAGAGAACACTCCTGGACCGAAGCTTCCGATCGTAAGTTCCAGATCTCTATCTCCGTTGCATGAAGAACCCCTTCCACGACGAACCATACCCGCTCCCTGTCCTCTTATAAAGCGATGCTTCATTTGGACATCATCACAGGAGAGCATTAATGGAACTGCAATATTTGCCTCGAATATTATTTTCATCCCGCCGTTAGCGCCAAGGGTGCGAATGGTGGAGTTGTGGCACTTGAATTCGTTCCATGTTGGTTTTCTTTTTGCCTCTCCTGAGCAGCCATTCTCCACCGATATTTCGGTTCTGGAGGGACGAGCATAAACAATGGAATGGAAGTTGCCTTTCCACGCCAACCGCCCGGTATTGCGGGCCTCATCCATCGGCGCAGGATTCACCACGTGCGTGTGGGGCAAACATGTCCATAGGTTGGACGGTTTCAGCCACCGGCGTCTATTATGAGGGAACCGTGTTGTTCTTTGTGCTGATCTTTGTGGAGTTTGCCATGGAAGGCATTATCGCAGTCCGATGCTGTGTTTCGACAGACGAGCGGGTGGGCGAGGGACGGAAAATATCGGCGTCGTTGGCGTGGCGTGGGTGAGCAAATAAAATCATCGTTGTTGGGTTGGTTTATGGTTCGTGGTTGGCAAGTTGGTCACTGGGTTGCAGACAACCACCAATCCTTACCACGCTTTCCCATGACCCAATTGGAGAATTGTCAGATTGGTCGACCATCTCCTGTCATCAACACACCATGCAACTGTCCAGCTGTCAACAATGTTAACAGCCCCACACCCACAGATGCAAGGTTGAACGCCGAATCATGGTTGACGCCTTTGCTGAGTCCTGTCACGGCAACGAAATGGTCCTTTCATCCGTTCTATCGGAAACCTGTAAGATTGGTCGACAACCGCTGTGAAATACATCATCGCGAGGCTGCCGACGTCCAAAGGCCCACAGCGGCAAACGGTGTGTATGTAAGATGAACCTTTTCTAGAAAGCCTCCTATCCTGTCACCACATCCCCAACATTTCTCACGTCTCGTTCCATTGGACACAGAACGGGTTGATTTTAAGATCGACTCCGGGGCAGATTCTTCTTTTATTTATCCCTACTGCAAGGAGTTCCAATCTTATATCTGTTCACCGTCCAGCGAGGGTTTTGCATACGGCTTCCTGCTCATGTCTCCCTAGCGCTTACATCCCGACACTTCGCATTGCATTGCATTGCATTGTATCCACCAAAAACAGACATGGCACTTATCGTTCGACTTCTTCGCAGACTGGACCGACCAGAAGAACACTCCGTACATGCAGTACACAACCTCCCCCAAGCTTCGATGTGACACCGAAGTCCGATCGACCGACCACACAAGAGCACCCGAGAACGATATCACACTCACGAGTGAGGTGCATAGGTCCTTGTCTCCGCATTCAGGTACCTCACAACAATCGTCACTATCAGTATCACTCCTCTCCTCTCATATCTCCGCATGTCTCCAACCACACCATACCTTCAGCTGCCAGCTACCAGCTCCACTCACACCTATAGCAGCCCTCAAAGACAGTTCCTAAGCCACTCAAATAGAACGTAACAACGCCCAAAACAACGCTACGGCATAACAGCAGCCCTTCAACCGTCCTTAACGCCACAAACCTCCCGAGCACGTTGGAGAGCTCATCCTGATGCAGATGTGAGTATCCCATTGACTCTCTAATCGTGCTAGACAGCACATGGTTTCCAGATCCCCTCTTTCATTCTTAGAGCCCAAGGCAAGAAGACGCGGCAGCAGGAATACACCCAAGACACTCTCAAATCCACGCTCTACGCATCTGCTACACCTATACATCCTAAGCACGTTGGAGAGCTTATCCCAACGCAGATGTAAGTATCCTATTGACTCTCCCATTTTGCTAGACAGCAAATAGCTTCCAGGTCCCCCTTTTCATTCTCAGAGCCAGAGCCTGAGGAAAGGGCTTGCTTTAGCAGGAAAACACTCAAGATGGACGCTCAAGTCCACGCTCTACGCACCTACTGCACCTATACACCCACCGGTGCCTTTCACCGACGAGTTACACCGCAACACACCACCTCACGAATGAACACATACACAAGCAGACAGCAAAGTTTTTAGGAAGTTTGGTATTTGATTCACATGGATGTACGCACACCGACACCGACAAACCCCACTCCACACACACCCCCAATCTCATCTCCGCTCCATCAGTCATCTCAATACCACCTCACCATCCGCTCAAAAAAACACATATTTCCATTTCGGAAGAAGCAGAGGGTACAAAGGTGATAATCATCAGTCCCAAAAAAAAAGACAAGAACAAAGATGCACACAGCCTAAAAGTGGGAAATTGGTATGCTGGTAGAACAGGGTTGTGAAAGCAGCTCAATCAATCAATTCCTCGCAGCCAATGGAGAAAGCAGACAGCATAAAAGGGTTGAATCAGAAAAAAAGAGTTTGTTCCCGAGAGCGCCGTCGCGTGTTTCCCGCCTCCCAAAGCCCGCCCGGATGAATACAATTGATTGGAAGCCCGTGTCCCTTCCCCAAAATTTCGCAGAGGTTTGGTTATATTATATTTGGTTTCTGGGGCTCGCGTCCAGAGGCAGACGGAGGTGTATGATGGTATTGTGGTGTCGACGACAAACAAGGAAAGGGGGTATGGCATGGATGGTTGGCTTAGAAGGGGAAGAAGGCGTACAAAAGCGGGCTTTTTTGTCGTACTCGGGGGCCACAAGATTAAAGGAGATGTTTGCGTGCGGTGGTGCACACACGGTTCGTTCTCGTCGAAACTGCATTATCACATGCAACATATTACCACTCCAGGGGGATCCGACTATGCCCAGATGCGCAGCTGTGCACCAGGTCAGCTATACGTGATATGTTATCGGGTGCACATCAAACTTACCATAGAGTCCCATGAACCAGTGCAGAGACTCAGTGCGTCATTACTTACACCGAGACAGCTGACTCGGTTATCGTGTCCCTGCAGTGTGCCGACACGCTCGCCTCGAAGTACGTCCCAGACCTATAAGCTAATTAGTCTCCGCTTCCAGAGTATAAATCTCGAGCCCACCCACCTTGCACTCGAAGTCGTCGTAGCCCGCGAACAACAGTCTGCCAGAGACCGAAAATGCCACCGACGTGATTCCGCACACGGGTTCGGGTATCTGCATGCCAAAACTGGTTAGTCATCTGAAGAAAAGCAAATCCAGTTGCTTGATAATCAAGGGCGAATACTGACAGTGTAGCTCTGCAGTTCGCGATCGGCACGAATATCAAAGAGACGGCATGAAGCGTCGTCAGATCCGGTACCAAAGGCGTTTCCATTCGGGAAGAATTGGATGGCGTTGATGTCGGAGTCGTGGGCTGCAAACGTTTGAACACACTTCTGTTGTCGGATATCCCACAGCTTGGCAAAGGCGTCGCAGGCACCGGAGACGAATTGGTTATGATCGAGAGGATTTATGCTCAGACTCATCACGTCTCCGAGATGGTCGGCGAACTCGTGCACCTTCGAGCCAGTCTCCAGATCCCAGAGGACGCAGGTCATGTCGCCGGAAGAGGTGAGGATTCGCTTGTCACTAATGAACCGGCAGCAACTCAGGTAGCCGGAGTGGCCAGACAGCTCTCGCGCAACACGGGTTGGGCCCTCTCGGGCGGAGAGGTTGTAGATGGAACAAATGTTGTCAAGGCCGCCGCATGCAACGTAGTTCCCTGAAGGCGAGTAGGCGCAGGTCATAACCCACGAGGAGCGGAGCGGGATGGCGTGGACTTTATTTGTCGTGTATGCATCCCAGATGATGAGCTTGCCATCCTGCGAGGCAGAAACGAGGTGTCGGCGGTCCGTTGACCAGTGCATGGCGTAGATCTTGGCCAAGTGGCCCTTGAGGGTGCGCTTGGTCTTCATCGTGAGGCGCGGCAATGCATCGACCCGCTGCTTCGCAACATCGCGAACTGTCGCCAATCTGTTAGCGGAGGACACCGAGGGAGCACTGCACGGCGATTGCAGAACCATGGGTCAGCACGACGTACGGGTTGTGTCAGCCAGCTCGTCCTTCTTCCGTTTTATCCTGTCCTTGAGGTGCTCGGCATCGCGCCGCGCGACCTGGATCTTCTGCTGGATAGATTCCGCGCTCATGTCGGCCATGGTTCAAGAGGACGGAGGTGGGTGGTTGAGAAGGGTGTCGCGGAGGTCGAGGAGAGGCGAAGAAGGCAGGCAAGATCCAGGGGCCTCGCGCGCAGGGACGCAGCTGCAGCAGCCGGGGACCGACGAGGCTGAGTCAGGCACGAGCGAAGCAGCAACAGGCGGCGGACGCGCAGAGCAGCAGCAATTGCACGCTCGAGGTATCTGGGGAGGCTGCGGGCGAGGGCGGGTTGGAGAGAGAGGGTGTTGCGGCCGTCGTGCTGGAGAGACGAGGTACGAGAGCGGCCTGGGTCAATGCTTTGGGGTCGTCCGTTAGCCGAGAAACGTCCAGGTGGAGGACACCGGAGCGGAGCCCTGGGAGATGGCTGGGCCGGGCGGGCACAGGCAGGGCAGGTGCGCGCAACAACAAACGCTGGCGACGTGGATCAGCAGAGGCAGGCAGAGCAGAGTCCAGACAGAGCGGACAAAATGCGGGGTGCAGGCAGTGGAGGCAGTGGAGGTGAGGCGCGGGATTGCACGCGGGCGGCGACCTCTGGCAGCAAGACGAGAGGGTGAGGGCTCGCTCGCAGCTGGGCGGGCAGTGGCAGTTCGTGGGGAGGTTGCGACAAGGGCGCTCCTGCCATTCGTAATCTCGCGACTGCTGCCCTTGGGCCTTTGCGCCTGCTCCCTGAGAAAACCGCGCTAGAAAGAGCGACCCGTTCGAGAACACAGCTCTGATTGGCCCGCGGCTCGGCGGCCATAAATTGGCTTTGCCCGGTTGCCAGTCCGCCGGCCGCCATACCACTGCGGCCTCCGCCCCAAGACGATCGTCTTTGCTGGGCATCGTGCAGTCTCTCCTTTTGGTGCTTTCCCTGTAGACAGTCTCGCAGCTTCGACATGACGGCCATCTCGCGAGCAGTCGACCTCGACTTCGCCCGGAGGCTCCCAAAGATCGAGGTAGGGGGCAGCATATACCCGATCCCAGCCTCTATCACTTTACCCCCTCTTCCGCGCCCAGCGAGCACTGACTTGGACACACCCATTGCTGATCTGAGCTCGTTCGCAGCTTCATGCTCACCTCACCGGCAGCATCAGTCGACAGTGCCTCCACGACATCTGGGAGCAGAAGCGAGCCCGTGACCCCTCGCTGCACCTTGAGGACCCCCTCATTGCCATTCCGCCTGAGAAGGTTGACTATGATATTCAAACGTACGCATGCGGCTGCTGTCTGGTATCTGTTCTGAGATTTGAGTTTCCCCCGCTGCTCGTGCATATCCGGATCTGACGTGCATTGGAACATGTACGGGCGCAGGGACTGAGTGCCCGGGTTTGAATTCTCCGATCCTTTACGGCATGGGTCTGCCTGCTGCCTCAACGCGTGCTCTTGTTCATCTCTAGTCCGTTTTCATATTCCAATTCTCGTTTGTATGTGTTCAAGTCCTAGATCAGAGCTGTTTCCAGACCCAACAACCGCGGGAAACATTGCACAACCGACGACAGAAATGCCAGCTTAGAGAGTAGCAAGCAGCTGACGATGTGGTCACTAGCTTCTTTCCCTTATTTTCGTCCTACATCTACAAGTTGTGTAACGATCTTGCCAGCATAGAGTATGTATTTCTGTTAATATAGGTGTGGAGGCAATGCCATATGTATGACATTAATATGCGACCAGGTTTTCGACGAAGTCTGTGCTTCGCGATTTTCAATCCGACGGAGTCGTATATCTGGAGCTTCGTACAACCCCGCGAGCAGTGGCTGAGAGCAATCTCTCGAAAGAAGGATATGTCAAGACAATCTTGAGGCTGTTGAGCGAGCACAATGCTACGAAGAACAGCATGCAAGCATTTCTCATTATCTCCTTGGATCGCCGGAACACTCCCGCCGAAGCACAAGAAGTCGTAGACTTGGCCATCAAATATCAGTCCGACGGCGTAGTCGGTGTCGACCTCTGTGGCGACCCGGCTCGAGGCGATGTTGGGAATTTCACCAATGCCTTTTCACGAGCGAAAGCTGCCGGTCTAAAGATCACGTTACATTTCGCTGAGACGAAGACATCGGCTACAGACCAAGAGTTACATACACTCCTCTCTTGGCAGCCAGACAGACTCGGCCACGTGATCCATGTCAAGGAAAAGTTCCAGGATATCATCAAGAGTCAACACGTTGGACTCGAGCTGTGCCTCAGTTGTAATGTGCACGCCAAGATGATAACCGGGAGCTACCCGGACCATCACTTTGGGATGTGGCGGCACAGCAACGTCCCAGTGATCCTGTGCGTAAGTGATCTCTGACCCCAGGCAGGCGCATCATTTACGAGCATTTAGACCGATGATGTTGGTGTCTTTTGCTCCCCATTGTCTCAAGAGTATTTCCTCGCCGCTACCCATTTCGAGCTCACGCGGGACGACCTCACGAGACTCTGCGAACGAGCTGTCGATTCCATCTTCACCGGATCGGACCAGCGTACACGGCTGAGGAACATTTACTCGGAATGGCGCGAGTAAGCAAGCCCGTGTAGCAATCCAGACTCTGTACTCTGGTTCAGTCGTGCACCAGCAAGTAACGGAAGCTCAGGTAATGAGTTGTTCAGACAGCACACTAGGCTCGTCCAGGAAGGCCCCTTGACGTAGCTGTTCGTGTGGCAATTCGCGTATTACAATCTTTGAACCGACCCTTACCATTGCAAACACGTAGCTAGGGGCCTCGAATGGGCCAACAAAAATGCAACAGTTTTTCCTACGACGGTCCAACCTAGCCACAACGCACCGTCATGTATTAACCGCGCGGAACGCAACTGTGCCCTCCACTAGGCAGTCCTTCTTCAAGGAGCCAACTTCTCTGAGGATATATACCGAAAAAGGGTACTTCCCGCAGCCGCATCAGATGAGAGGCGACATCCTACGACCACACAAGCCCGGTCATGCGTTTGCACCAAGTTCACAGCCTCAAGAGCACTTGAACTCTGGCACAGCAGAGTTGGACTTTGATTGAGTAGGTGGTCAGCGCGCTCGCTTGGGCAGGTCAACATCCGAGGTGCTCCGAATTCGTCGCTGTCACCAACATTGTCTCTTGTGCAAAAAAAAAAAAAAAAAATTTTGCACACACGCTCGACTACCCAGGGCGTCATGTTAGGATCCTGCGCCACTTTGGATTACATGAATTTGCGGCGACTCTAACGTCACGGCGAGCATGGCCATGGCTTGGCTGTCGAGCATTTCGTGACTGCAATGTTCTCCGCCTCACAACTCCAACACCAACTCTTGACGATGTGAAATCCTGAGCTATTCCTGAGTCGGCGGTGCAGTTCTGAATGGAACCTGGCTGTTCGGCGACTTCGAACAGCATTACATTTAAATGCGTATAAAGATGCTGCAGTGCCATTTTCTTTCTTGCTCATCACCACCATCGCAACATCCATCACCTTTCTTAGCCTCCATCACCTTATTTCCGGCGCTATTTGCACCTCGAATCTGTCCTATATTCATTCGCTCGATTTCGGTCTCACGATTCAAAACTTCCAACGTCAAGATGAAGTTCACTACCAATATCCCTATTGCCATCTTGGCGTTCTCTACCTCTACATTTGTAGCTCCTGCAGGTGCGCCTTTACATACCACGGACGCTCCCACGCCTACATCTACCACTGAACCTCAGTCCACTCTGGTTGGTGATCCCTACAAGCCAGCCTCCACCGTTGTCGCCCCGGTATCATTCGCCCCAGAGCTCACTTCTCTACGGGGAACCTCCAGGGGCATCTTTGCTCCCAACTCAACATACGGTCTAATTTCAAGAAGAGAACGTAGCGGAGACGAGGTTTCTACGCTCATTATCTTTACCTTCTCCGGTGATGCGCGGAAAGACAACTGCCATTTCTATTTTGAGACTAAACAGATGAACATCAAAGTCGGTGGAACAGGCCAATTTCAGCTTTTCTCAACCATTCCCGTTCCTCGCGATGAGGGTAGACCCCCCACAGCATACAGCCGCGATCAATATCTTGGGGAATGGGAAGCTGCCGAACACCAACCCGCGAAGTCAGATTCGCCCTTCAAGTTTCCTTGGCCGGCTGCGGGCACAAGCATGGCTTTTGAGCTTGCCCCGGTTGGGAATGTCTTGATCGCTTGGGAAGCTAAAGTCGATGGGGCGTTCATAATATGTGGCTCCTTACCTGTCTCCTAAACAGCCAACAAGGAAAAACTTGGACGATAGGAGCAAAGGTATCACTTGTGGACGCATACCCGCTGGTTTTGGAAGGGAAGACTTTCGGGACACTCTCTTTGTTGTCGACTTAAATTGTCATCTTAGTTCATCTTCTAAATGTTTCTTTTTAATCAAACAATGGCTGTAGAATCAGTCTCGCTTTCGCAGTCATATGCCATGCACTCGATACAGTCCGTCTAAATCATGATTGAGCAGACATGCCCACACCCACCTTCCTCGCTTCCCAAACCCAGACCTAACCACACCACCCCTCCCAGTCCACCCACTGCTCACTTACACCTCCTAGCTTCTGTCATTTCCCTTGCCGCGCACCCTCCTCCCGTCACGATCTCCATCTCCATCCTCCTTGATCAGCAGACCCATCCGTCAGTGCCCCTTCGCAGATCCAAAACACGCGAAGGCGGCACTAGCGTTAGTTGACCACGAAACCGAAACACGCTTTCTGGGCGACTGGCAACAAGAAATCTGTTTCAGAGAATTTGTTTCAAGCTTCTGGCATAAGGTGTTGGAGGAAGGAAGGATGGTCCTTGGGGGAAGTGCACGGACGGGTGGGTGGCTGAAACGTAGTTGCGGACGGACTGGACTGGACTGGACTGGGCGTGACATGACATGAATCGAGGGTTGGTGCGCGAGGGAGGCGGTGAGAGTGGGCAGTGAGTTTGTGGTTGGGGAATGGGGAGTGGTGTTTACGCGAGGTGGTTGATGGGTTGATGGGTGTTGTATGCTTGAGTGTTCTGTGAAGGGTCGAATCCTGAAATTTTCAGGGTTTACTCTTCACCTATCTATTAGTTTCGGAAGCTCACTTTCATTTTATCCTAGTATATAGTATATAATTTCTTAGCCAAATTGTAGGTTGCGCTTTTGTGGCTGTCAGGATTTGTTCAAGGTCCTTTGGACTCGATACTGGCTCCGACAACTCTCTCCATTATTTACTGAGGCGTTAAATATTTTCAAGCTAACTTATCCCCCATTCATTTTTCGTCCGCTATGGTGTCTGAGATGGGTGCCTCCCATGACCAACTGTTGTGTGTTAGCCTCCGGGCTGCTTAGCGTTCAGTGCACGAATGCTCTACTTCCTAGACCTCAGTGCTAGAGTCGGAGTCACTTAAGAACGGACTCAGCACCTCCTCAGTCAGATCAGAGTCTCAGCATTACATGTATCGTTGAACTCAACTTCAGGCAGCTTACTGTTCGACCTATGGATCACCTGCACCTGTAGGTAGCCTATCTGCAGGTATATTGCATACCTACTCCGAACACTAAATTCGGGATGCTGGAAATGCACTGGCAAGAATGAGAGAGATAAACCACACAATGCTGGGTCAGTCAGTCATGGCGATCCGGGTTGCGATAACTTTTCTCCATATACTCATTATTGGAGCGCTCCTTGATCTGAGTTGCCGTTTGTGAGTCTTCAATGTTGACATAACGCAGTGGTTACTTAATTGCGTCTTTGGCTCTTGAACTAACTGACGAACACCGGGTACAAGAACTCCTCGTCGGTCTGTCTGTCCTCATCAATCTTTCCTCGACCTCATTCTGCATACAGAGTAACCTCTGCACGACAGTCTTTTGCGAACTTCCATCAAACACTACTATATTGATCCCCATTTATCTTTGCGATCGACCCAGATACCATATTCTTCACAAACACTTGAGGGTTTCCCCGCATACGGGTATATCTACCCCAGCGCAGGCAGGCTTCGGCAGAGGTTGCATCATTCGCCATGCCGATCTATTCTAGATTCTTCCCCGCTCTTCTCTTCCTCTCCGCTGTCATCCTTGCAAGGTGCGGGCCGACTCCGTCTTTCTCAAAGTCCGGGATCCAGTATCGTGACGAACCACGTGCAATTGACGTGGACAATTCCTGTTCCGAAGACCAAAGAAAATTGATTATACAAACACTTGTGGATGCAAAGAACATGTCACAAAGCGTTCCCAAGGACATGGATCTGATGAGTGATCCAGTCGCACTTGATATCTTTGGGATATACCCCATGATAGCTCATAGTCAATCTGTCTTTCCAGAGATTTTGAATAAAGTCGCAGAGACGAGAGGAACCGAGTCTTGTGTCAAGAAAGGCGATTAAGGTAATTGCGATGGCTGTATCACATGTGGAGGGTTGCATAGCGAGAAGAACAATCTCGCGAGCGGCGAATCTTCGAAATGCCAACTCTGAGAGATCGGATCTCCACGGTCACAAACAGCCGGGATCTTTGGGATCGATTCAATCTGACAGCCTATTATCGCAACCAGGGTAGGAACTCCCTCATGATCTATATATTTACCCCATAGGCCGACTTTAGTCACTGCATATAGCATCTGTTCTTTTCTGATTACTGGTGCAACATATAGACGATCCCCCCAAGAGTCTCACGGGCCCAATTCAAGATCAATAGGTTCAGCTGGATGTGGTAGGAAATGTCAATCCGAACGATCTCACAACAGGTGTTCATAAGGCGTGACTCGGATGCTTTGGAGTAATATGCCCCAAAATTCTTGCAGGATACCAGAGTCAATCGGGTTTGAGCGCTTACAACGGTATGTTGTTTTGAGTATTTCGGCTTGATTCGTCATTAAATTAAAATCTTTGGATCTAGTCGACAACTACGCGGCGTTCGCCCTCGTAAATTATATACGACCATTTATCCAGGACTTATATACTTGGTTTCCCACGTTCGACCATATTTCTGCGCCGTTGTCCACTCCTTCGCCCTCGGCCTACGTGGCAAATGGCACAAGCGTCGCACTTCAGTTGCCACAACTGCAGGCCGAAACATATCGGAATATCCACGCACAGTTTTTCAAATACTTCCATCTCTTAGAAGATGAAGATATGAAGAAATTGGAAGAGTCTCAGAAAAAGCCTCTGGACAGTTGGAACTGGTCAATACCGACGGTCAACAATCTTGTCGGTGCACAGCATTTGACCTTTAAGACAAAGATCACACCAGCTGTGTATCAGAATTACGGAGCCGTTGTCCATAGGATCTGTTTTACTGATAACTCGACCGCCTATGACGTCAATCTCCTGCAATTTCAACTGGAAGAGATGATGGAACGTCTGACCTTCTTCTGCACCAGACTACAGACCGATCCTAATAAGATACTATTGGTCCCTCGCATTTCAGTGGGGAGTGGGAATAATGGAAATGGATTCTCGAAGGTGCCTTTCGCACTGCGGATCGTTTTCCACTCAATGAGTGGAAAACCCACTTATTAAGTGGAAAACCCCTACTTAGGGCACTCATTAAGTGGAAAAACTCTACTTATTAAGTTAAAACCTACTTATTAAAGAGAAAAACCCTACTTAGGGCACTTATTAAGTAGAAAAACCCTACTTAGGCTTATTTTCTAAGTAAAATTATCTAATTTTTTACTAAATTAGTAAATCTACTTAGAGATTTTCAAATCTAGTGCTAAGGTAGGCTCCCCTCCCCCCACTCCTTCACTAGGCGGGCTTGGCTCACCCACACAGACTATATGACCCTCCCTGCCTCCCTCCTTCTATCTCTCCTCTACTCCTCCTCTATCTCTATCTTCATTGCTATCTCTATCTCTATTGCTATCTCTATCTCTATCGCTATCTCTATCTTCATCGCTATCTCTATCTCTATTGTCGCTATCCTTATTAGTTAAGTATTTATATTAGATTCACGTTAGATTGCAGACTAATTACGATGTAGAGAGATTAATTTACTAATGCAACAAGCTAGCAGAGCAGGTAGGGCAGGCAGGGCAGGTCGTGAGAGTAGATTTGGTGTTGAGGAGCCGTGGGGGTAGGAGCTAAGGGGAGCCAAGCCCCTGCGTGGTACACTATGTACTAGATTAAGCTATAGATAGAGCTAGTACACCATATTAGCGCAACGAATTATTAAGCTATTTTTTAATTATTTTTAATTAACTATATAAAAATAAGTAGAAAAATAAGTGGAAAAATAAGTAGAAAAATGAGTAGAAAAATAAGTGTAAAATGAGTGGAAATCGATCCGCAGTGCGTCTTCGAGTCTTATTCCTTGGCATCAGGCCCATCACTTAAACTCGGAGCTGGAATTGATTCGGATAGCGACTGCTGTGTACCTAGCACTCTCGGGAATATGTTTGAAAGCTATGATGATGAAATTGATGGTACACCGAATCGATTTGAACACTGCAAAACCAGCTTCCGTCGTCTTGTGGATGGGATAAGAACATTTTATCATCTATCTGTTCCTCATACTGACCGGAAGCAGTGTGACGCTTGGGGCACGGCTGGCAAGAAAGGCAGGGAGCTTACCGTCAATGGAAAGCTAAACATACTTCCATGGCTCCTGAGGTATTGTGCTGAAACTAAACAAGCAATCAGAAATTCGTCGCCTTCGCCACCGCCCAAACCCGGGGACTCGACCCGATCAACTTTCTGAAACCGCCATGGGCTCATTGCAATGCGTCGAAACGAACATAATTATTCAATGGATTGCGAGAGAAATCAACATCGAGCCAACTAACATATATACTTATTGGTACTCGAATAACCCAAAAGTTGTCGAACTCTACAGCAAACCATCCCAGGGCGACACATGTGGAAGCCTTCCATCTTTACTCACAGCAACTACCCCAACTCCACCGCAGACGGCGGAAGAGGCCAAGCCTTGTTGATTCCACTGAATATATTTTGAGGGCTTTCATTTCTTTCTCTGTTGGCCAGTTTGTGTTCTACTGAGATTCTTTTAATGGTCTAATCCATGTTTTCGATCGCTTGGGTGTCTGTTTCTGGCCTTAGGGTTTCCTTCTATCTTGTGTCTAGTTTGTTATTCCGGGCAATCTTACCCATATAACGATAAATGCGATAACGTAGTCTAGTTCTATTCCGGATGTCTACTTCGAACTATCACATTGACGCATTCCAATGACGGCTCAATGATTAGTGGCAAAGAACTGATAGGAAACTCGGCCGAAAGTTAATAAAACTCTATAATGGATGCATCCAGTGTCAGGAAAGGAACGTGTCGCCTCAATTTGGTCAACACCATTTAACCTTATAATACCCTGGCGCCCGTGAATGAGTTCATCTTCTTTGCTCTTCCTGCCCAAATTTCCGGCTAGCTCCGAAAAGCCTTGTTAGTCGTGGAAGACGTGATAGCTCGCGATAGAGCATTACAGGTCAAAGTCCGAGTTGGATGACACACTCATGTACTTCGACTAATGATTTCGTCTTGATGTTGTTTTGTCTATTCTCATTTCCCGACTCAACTCTTTCATCGTGACTCTACAGCCTTGACGCAAACTCATCGCATCCTTGACCCCTTCAATAGCTGGTGTGCCTTAGAGGATACTTCGAAGATTATTAGCCCTTCAGCATTCTTCCGCCCATGTCATTATTCACGCGAAAATCTTTACCTGCCAGAATTCTCGGGGCACCGTCGGACAACAAAGTAGAACACTTCTCGCCTCCTTCATGCTTCTCCCTCACTGCCTTACCTCATCGATACACTCCTTGCGCCGGATATTTTTCAAGTACGACGATTCGAAATCCATTTCCACAAAGAACACAATCCTTTTCCGTCGAGATCACAATTCGGGCTTCATTTTCCGCCATGCAGCTATTTATAATAGCTGGCTATGTTGCTATTCTAGCCTTAGTTTCGTATGCCATACCGAGACCTTCAATCCGCGAGGACCTACCTATTCAAGTGGACACACCCACCTGTTCCCCGGACCAAACGACTGTTGTCCTAACATCATTCCATGATGCCATCGCTATGGCTCAGGATATTTCATCCATTACTAATTTGGTTGATGACCCCGCCGCTATGGACTTCGTCGGGCACTGCATGATGATGCGTGTTGGGCAATCCCCACTCCTAAAGATATTCACCAGCGTTGGCGTGGGAAACTTCAAGACTACGTGTGCTCCAGATAGTCAACAGTCTCAGTGCAATGACACAACCGCGCGTTCGGGGGAGTAACGTCAAATGCTCAAAACTCTGCAGTGAAATTATGGTTCTGCAGAGAGGTTTTCGCGCTACCCACATTGGAAGCGCTCATATCTGACATGACAAATTCACTGAGCTACTTCGATCGTTTCGATCAACAACACTTTTATCCAAATCAAGGTACGGCATCATAAATGTGATTTAGAACTGTGCTTAGGATACTAACGTGTTTGAAGGGACGTATGTCATGCGAAATTCGATGCGTCATGCATCACGACCGCATCACGACCGACGGAACTAACCGAAACAATCGGTGATAAATGGATCCGGGTCGAAGCAGCTGCAGGAGAATCCAATTACGATGGATACCCAAAATCATGGGTTCCATGCTATACTGTCGCCTGCGCGAAGCTGATAGTACGGCTTCAGAGCGCAAGAGGGTTGAGCGCATCGAATACTATGTGTACTACAACAGATCGTGGATGAGGTCTGACAGGACATCTTTCAGGCCACAATTGTGCTATATTCCTTCTCGAAAATCACGTCTGGCCCCGAATCAATGGCATATACCCTTGGTACTATTTCACTGAGAATTCTATAGTAGCCCTAAAGATGGTCGATCACTACGAGGTTGTTACGATTCCAAGGTACCCAGATCGGATGGAGCATCAAAATCCCTTGAAACGCTTTACGATATATACGAACGGCACGTTGATGAGCACATTTGATTCCCCTTCGAAAGAGGATATCATAGGAATACTATGGGATAAGATGCCTGTGTGGAATCAGTTGAGGGCGCTTGAGAGGCAAAACATCAAGACCAAATTTGACTTTCGTGATACTCCTAGCCTCCAGTCACTCAACCTCGGCACCGTCAGACGGGAAAGCTGCTTTTCCGGAAAGTCAGCGGCATACACCATGGAACTTTTGGCGTTCGGTCAAGCCGACGCAAAAAGCATCATGACTACCTTTTGCGCCACCTTGACCCAGACGTTCACTTCAGAGCGGATTTTCATTGTCCCCTATGCCTCTGGGGCCAAGGGCTCTACCGCAGACTCAAAGATAAAGTACCCTTATTATTTTGAGAACTATTCAAAAGCATCGAGCAAGAGCGCGCGAGTCAACCTTGGCGTCACTGTTGATACCGGTGGAAACTGTAGGCGACCCTTCAATCTTCCAGACGCATTCGAAGGCGCAGCTACCACGACGCCAACTATTCCCGGCAAAAACGATCATTGCGTGTCGACATTCATGGAAATAATTGAAGGGGTAGGTAAGCCTTATAACCCTCTTACCCCGTCGATGGGCTGCTAACGGCATCGAGTGTGATACATCAACAACTTTCAGCAAATTCGGTGGTGAATTGACAATAAAATGCAAGGCAAACACCTAGTCTCAGGTCCAGGAAGTTATTCATGCAACATGCAACTAACCAATCCAAGAACTTCAGCGCTTTCGCAACACCCTGTGAAGCCGCGTTCAAGCCAGACGACTACGAAAACCTGACGATTTCAAATACGTCGATAGGAACCTCACAACATGGTGGATTGCAAATGAACATAACTACAACCCACAACCGACATGCACTTGCTGGTTCCAGAATTTTCCACAAGCTGTGGGCCTGTATTGCAGACCCCAGAGTGGCGGTTACCCTGCGTTGGAGAAACGCGACTGAGTCGACAATAAAGGGCAAACTATGTTCAATTGTTTCATAGAGTATTTGCGCAGCATGGGACGGATCATGGGGGACAGTTTTCAAGAGTTCTGGCCCAGTCTCTCTCGGGGGTTAGGCTTCTGTTGCTTCGCTTCTATTCCATATATTTCATATGGGCTGTTCTTCGAGAATGCTGTTGCCTCGACGAATATTAGCTTCTGCAAATACTCCCCGGCCACGTACAACGCTACGATCTACTCGATAAAGTGGTTGCTGAGCCATATTCTGTGCCTTTGTGGGAATTACAAGACTACCTGAAGGGTTATCTTCAGCCGCATCCGCCGTTGTCCTTAAGTACTAGATTACCGTGAGAGACTGAGACACTCAGGTCGATAAGCGGTGCGACATTCAAACAAGATCTATTGAAAAAAATGCAAGACAAGAGTGCAGTATGCGTCTAGAGTAGTCTTCCAAATTCGGTTCATGGTTAGCGAAATTTAGACTGAGTGATGTCGAAGCATACCGAGACATGTTTGTTAAAATGAGAATTGCTTGTCTCAAAGAGAGGAAAGTACTTGGTGTCTAGAGTCGAACGTTCGATAATAAGAGCGTTTTGAAAGCCGATTGAAGGAGTCTTTTCTCTAGAATGCGAAACATCTCAATGAAGGAGATGGATTAGGTATGCATGGCAGAACGGAGTTGAGTATGGACAAATATAAATTTTGCGAGGCCTATCCAGGTGTTGAAGTGGTGGCCTTGTTACTTCTTTGTCATAACAAAAGCTATAAGATACGTACCACATACCATAGCAAAAGGCTTTTGTGTGCGGCATACTGACCAGACCAGAAAGCCGACTGTATACGCTCTTGCTCTTTGGGTCTTCCCCAAAAGTCTTCTGGTTTTGCTCTACTCTGTCTTGTTAGTAGCGTTCTGTTTTCACGCTGGCACAGTGACCCACCATTAAGAATGAAGCGCATCGCCATCCGCGTATAACCTTCTCTCAAAAGTTAAACCTCGATGAAGACTCTGTATTTCGGTATTTACGACGATGGGGATCGCGAGTGGCCGGTCCCCACGTTTGCAAGAGCGCAACAGGACAATCCAGACTCTCCTCACTTCTCGATCTCAATGTTAAGCTCCGATGGGTGAATGAACTGCTAAGTCTCGGTCAATGCCGGAACGCGTACGCAGTCCGTCATTCGGCAACGCGAACTCTTCTTATTTGCGAGTGAAGCCTTGCCAAGGTGGTGGTGGGATGCTTTTTCCGCGCGCTGATGTGTCTTTAAGGTTAGGCTCAACCTTGGTACCCTCATCTCGCCAACACGGGTCTGCCAAGGATCTTCCGCATGGATGTTAGCCAATCAAATATCATGTGGAAGGGGGAGAAGAGCCCAGCCCGCAGCATCGCCAGCAACCCCCCTCGCGAACCCTTCTGGTCAACTTTCCACCCAACAAGATCTTTCGCCGCATCGTTTGGACGCTTGAAAGCTTCGCATCAGAGCCCCACAATTTCGGTCTATCTAATCACTGTCTTCGGACGCGAAACGACCTCGGGAAGAAGACCGCGTGATGTGACACCCCAGCAACTATCCCAATATGTAGACGTCTGGACTGCGAGTGGGCGCCACAAAGGGAGCTGACATGCGTACGCTTGGACGCTGGTAGCTGTGTTTTGAAAGGCATAAATATTGGAAAGTGGCCCGACGATACGATCCGTTCGTTGGCAGTTTGATCCCTTGGACAACATACATCCCCAACACATCAACAATGGCACGCGCAATCCAGCTTCTGATCGTTGGCCTTGCGGCTACCGCTTTGGCTAAGTCTGGTGACCATGAAAGCGCGACAACGAGCGCTCCGGCGAGCGTCCCGACGACCTTGACGGCGTGTGGTCATGGTGGACCTGGGAGGAAGAGGCACGGTGGACCCGACGAATGCGACAGCAGCAGTCACCACTCTGAGTTCGAGACTGAGATCGGCAACTACTATAGCTATACATTTGGTGTGTGTCTCTTCCCTCGATCCATGTCGCCCTTTTGCTGACCTCTGTTGTTTGTAGATCCTTCTAATGCGCTTTCATACGGTCCCAGCGCCACTGGTACAGCGATCCAGGTCAGCGCAACGACCGCAAATGCCGCTGCTTCTTCATCTGTAGCTGCCACTCTAGCTCCGGCTTCCTCGGCCAAAGCCTCGGGGGCCGCCAGCAGCTCTCCCTCCGTTACCACTCGATCCGGGGCCACCTCGACGCTCCCATCCGCCTTCCAGGTCACGGGAACGGGCGCTGCGAATGCACACTACCCGGAAATAATTGGCGTCGTTGCTGGTGGATTGATGGCTGGCTTGGCCTTGGCTTAAAGCGCGAGGATCTCACTGGTGGAATGTCAACCAAGAGACAGTTGATGTGAATGAAGGATGCGTGTTTGGTGATACCCAGGAAAGGCGTTCTCTTGGTAGGAGGACATCAGTCATGTGTGTAGGCTGGTTATATAATGTTTATTTGAGATGTCCTAGCTTAGTAAATCCAGGTCGAGGTACATACCCAAGCTTGGCCGGCTCTCGTATGACTGGCAGTCTGTTCTCACTAGCAGTCATGTCCACGCTCATTTCTCTGTGGCTTGACTATTATTCCATCCACTCGGCATTCATCTCAGCGCCGCCTTGGAATTCGTATACACTCGGAATCCTGCATTTCCCAATCACCAAAGGGATGGTGAGAGACAACAGATTGAAATGTGGTCACCTCAGTCTTCGAGAAGCTAATTTTGGAACAGCGCGTCAGCGTGGCATACAGTAGTCACTCCACTCGTCTCAGCCCTTCCACATGCCGTGGCACTCGAAGTCAGCTAGTCACGTGGTCGATTTAATTCACTTGACATCTCAAGGTCTTCCCTCCCAGGCACGATCCCTGTCGTCGATCCCAAGAATATGTACAGTACCGATTTTGTCGATCCCCCACCTCACCTTTAGCTGCGCCTTATCCGCCTGAGATGTTCCTTCCGTACCAATGCGATTTTGTTCTTGATCCGTAGCGTGCGGGGCTACATCCTCGAAATACGAAGTCTCGTCACCAGACAATCGCAAACTCAGCCTCCAATAATTTCCGCGTACATGGTCTCACTCCACCTATTTTTATCGCCACGTACATCGTATCCTCGTGTCTTGCCATCTCGAGACGAGTAGCACATAGGTAAGAAGTAAGGCAAAGGCAAATCAGCAGTTTAGCTGGGATTGTTTAACGTAAGAGTATCATCTTTTAGAGTTCGATCTCATGGCTGCCTTCAAAGAAACTCGGCATTGACTTGGCTCGATCGATACACGAGAGATGCCGCTCCGCTGGCTTTGCCTATCAATTACAGGCTTCCTCGATTCGACCATTCACCACACGATCATGAAGCCGTCTCATCGGATGGACACATGTGTGACCTCATACCTATACGGAAAGTATCGAATTTCTTGAGACCATTGATACTATGCTTAGAATTCCCGCTACACCGTTCCCTAACCGTTCCAACGTCACGATGTCAGACCGGACATGGAAAGATCACTCAACCGTTGTGCTACGTCGTCTAGCCCCGCGTATGATCAGAGTATAAAATCTCACGTATCCTATCTCATTTCATCCCATCATCCAACAGTCAATCACAACGGTTCAGTACAATTACAACACTGCCCACCACATCACTACGTACCAAACCAAATCACTACCCACCACCACCACCACCACCACATCCAACAACAACAATGAAGTTCCTCGCTATCCTCCCCCTCATTGCTCTAACCAGCGCCCTCACCCCTCCCCTCCCAAAATGCGACCAATGCCGCCCTCTCCCTAACGAGAATAAGTGCGACATTACCACCTCATGCACCTACGTCTGGGGCCACAAGGACACCAGCACAGCTGCGCCTTACTACTGCGCTTGCCGAGCCGGATACCGTGCCAGTGACTGCAATCCTGGTGACTTCCGATGCCAGTGGCGACTTCCGTGGTACGAGGGTGCGAACGGCGCTCCCAGCCAGGAGGGAAGGGTCTTTGTCCGTCCGGGGGCTAAGTGCGATACGCTTTGCGACCATTGGGAGTTGGGTGCGAAGGGATGCCAGGAGGTTACTTTGAGAGATATGTGCTTGTAAATGGGGGTGGAAATGAGAAAGGAGGGGGTGAATCGGAATGAGACTGAGATTAGAGATGAGACGGGGTAGGGCTGGGTATAGGAAGCTGCACAACGGTCTTTTTTCAGAGAATAAGCTGTGGTTATGAGAAGACCGAGTTCAATGTCTTTTTGCTTGATGCGTTACGACAATTGGGATTGGGTCAGGGCAGGCTGGCATTTGGCGTCGTTTCACTCCTTGACGTCTACCAAGATCTTTCTCGAGGACGAACTTATAGTAATTGAACACATTCTTTCACATATAGTCTGGTGTTTATTCCTGTCATTAAAAGCATCCGTCTGTAAGTTGTTCCGACATTGTAACTGGCGTTGGGACAGTCGCGTCCTAGGATCTGGTTAAAGGTCACATCACAAGATTTCAAGGGTCATTCTTTACAATTAAGCAAAAGCCCCATTAAGATTGGATCACTAAGCATATACTAGTATTTTTCGTACCCAGCCGTGCAAACCATGCATGTACCCATCGTGGGTGGATATCGTAAAGATCGTGAGAAGACGTAAAATGATCGCGAAAAGTCGTAATCCCACGGAAACCCACATGACGCTAAAAACAAAATGTGTTTACTCTGCGCGACTAGTCATATCAAGACCAAGCTCGCCTCGTCTCCGCCTGCGAGCAGTGGTGTTCGTAACAACATCGCTCTTACTTCCCGGTTTGGTGCCGGCGGTGTCGTAGAAGGACTGACATTGGATGCTAGTAGGCTTCTTGGTGCTGCGGGCACCGTACGTGAATTTCCCGCTCCCGGCGCTTGTCATTTGAACGGTTGTGCCGCCATTGCCAACCATGATGAGGTTCATGCGCTTGACGTCGCCGTTGACCACGTTGGACTGGCAGGTCACTGCGATGGTACCGCCTTGCCTGGTATCATAGGTGTAGGCCTCGACAGTGACGACATCAGCGCCGCTGGGATCAATAGTGACAGTAACTGTGGCTGTCGACTTCTTGGTGGTGTCAGATTTGAGTGTCAGAGTGACCTCAAACTTGAAGTCGGTCTTCGCGGTAACGCTGGGTGCGGTGAAGGTGGCAGTCGGTGATGCAGCATTTGCGATTGAGATTGTTGGAGAAGATGGGCTGGTCTTGGTCCATGCGAATGTCAGGTCTGAGTCCTGGATGCCCGTGCCCGTGTTCGAGACCTTGAGAAGGACTTGGGCGCCCACCCTCTGTGCCGAAATAGCCGCCGCAGAAGCAGTGGGGGCAGCATTTGGATTCGCGGGGGTATTATCTCCAGGACTGCAGGTCTTTGAAGGGTCAGGTGGTGTTGGGCCTGGGAATGGACTCAGGGGACCAAATTGCTTGCCATCCAAGTAATCGCCCTGGACAAGCCCACGGATACCAGAGAATGCAAAGGGGGGTGGTTCAGCTCCAGGAACGGCAACCTCGGGTTGGATCCATTCTGTGACAGGCTGTACGTACTGGCCTGCCTCGAGGCCATTGTCGGTTGTGATGACTGGGTTGTTGGCCTTGATGCGGTACTCGCGGGTGTAAGTGCCAGCAGTATTGGTTCCAGCACGGAACTCCCACTTGCAGCGAGGATCACCGGCCCTAGGTGTTGCAGAGCCGACCGACCGTTCAGTCTCCTCGCCTGTGCAAGGATCAACATCTATCGCGCTAATCGTGACGGAAGCACCGTTACAGCTCGAAAGATAGCCGATGAACTGTGCAGTATTAGAATATGGCATAGTATCGGAAGTTGAGTACGTACTCTTGAGTCAGCCAGCTCAACGTTAGCATTATTGTCGAAGACGCCAATGATTGCATCTTCCAATCGAATGTAATTGGGAACAGTATCCGAGGCAGTTGTCGTGATCTGCACATTGATAGCCGTAATTGCATAGGCCCAGATCTCTCCACCGTTCTTTATGCCCGAGTACTCGATATAGTCGCCGACAAGGAATGGGGCCATAAGCAAAGGTTGAGGAGCGGCAAAGCTTGTGCCTCCGGGACGATTGGCCGATGGACACTTTGGATCGCTAGTGCCTCGGGGAATACACATGGGAAATCCCGAGAATGCAATGATACTGGGATTGGCATCGTCCGCGGTGAAGAGTTCGTTGCCTGTAGTGCCCTTGGAGAACACTCCGTTGGGGTCGTTGATTCGGACCGTTGGCCCACCACGAATCTTCAATGAGCCATCTGCGGTGTCAACCGTCTCGATGTAGCCCTGGCCAGCCTCCAAAAGGTATTGCGCAAGTTGAATTTGAGCCGCAATTGCTTGACCATTGACAACGTTTCCTGTAACGGATACTTCGTAACCTTTGCCGGCGACACCGCCAGCACACATCTTGGGGAAAGGAACCCATGTGGCTGGGAATTGCGCAATCAGGTTCTGTGGGACTTTGATGTTGAAGCCGTTAACCGAAATAAAGCCACCCGAATTGAATTCGGCGGTGTCCGTTGTGCATCTAGGATATTCGTTAACGAAGTCCTCTTTGAGAACATTACATAGGAGAAACGTACGAGTCGAGACCGCCATCTACAGCAAATGATATGATGTTCGGGATAGGCGTTGCTGCCAGGCCAATTGAAGCCAACGAGAGGAGAGATCCGAGTACGGAGAGACGAGGCATCTTGTTCGAATTCGCCTAATTGACTTTGGGGAGATGAATGGGAATTGCAAAGCGACAGAAGAAAGGTGCTGAGGATGTTATATAGACACAAGCTCGGGCTGGATGTTTGACAAGGTATCAGCGCTCCCACAAGCGTGCTTTCAAAACTTGGTATAGTCTATGACAGCTGAAAGGCTTGTTCGCCTTGGATCAACACTTGGAAGTATTCTTCTCAACGGCACGAGATTCTTTGAGAATCTTAGACCCAAAGATTTTCTGGTCTCGAAGCTCCAACACATAATACTACAGGGGCAGGAGCTATGGAGCTATGACCTCGGGCGCGCGCCATCAATATTTCCAAGACCTTGGACGGGCATCGGAAGGATGATGCTGTGGCCGTTCCGTGTCTGCTAGCACCAAGGCTGTTCCGAGGATTCCGAGAAGGGCATAGTGTCCAAGGTTCTGGGTAGGTCAAGCTTCACTGGAGGGCTTGACAGCTCTTAAAGTGGATGCCTCGCGATCTCGACTCCGCGCCAAACAGCGCACCCCGGAATGCTTGCTGCAATCGACCAGGTCAGCGGGGAACAGGGGTTGATGAAGGGGTTTTGAGCTGGGACTGTCCACACCAATCGAAGCGGTCCGGCCATGAGTCGATCAGCCGCAAGCGAGGAAATCTCCAAGTCGGCGATTTATTTTGAGCTTGGGGTAACAAAGAATCGGGACTTGGAAATCTCCGACGTGAGCAACACAAGCCGGAACCCGATTGCAAACGCAGGAACAGAGACAAAGACGAGGCACATTTTGACGAGACACATGTGATGATGTGCAGTTGCTCGATCCCCTGGAGGAAGCCAAAAGCGAACGCCACAGGAAACGTTGACAGCGACGCGAGAATGTAGTACTTACTATTTTTATACCATTTGGTGATGCTGTTCAGCCCCACATCAAAGGCGTCGCAACTTTGTCATGATGGCTTGCATGAGAGAATGAGGATAACCAGAAGCGGTAATAGCAGTGGTTGCCGTCTCTGACGGGCAGAACGAGTCGTCCCTCGTGGCCGGTCTGGAGCCCGTTCCGCCTTGTGGCTTGCTGAAAGGCTCTTGGCAGTGAAGTGCAAGTCGCCGTGTCGGGCGGATTTTGGCAAAGGAAAACCGGCTCGCCAGTGTCTGTTAAATTGGGCGGATTGAAAGGGCGTATGTTGTGAAGACTCAAAGGGACTCATTTGAGCTCGCCGGCTTGATTAGTCCGTACAGGACGCAATGAATGCATGGTAGATGGTACCTTTGAAGCATCGAAGAGTGGTGCGAAGGTTTGAGGTTGGGGGGCTGAGCTGCCGAAGACCCGCCTGTGGCGATGCGCTAGATCCGCAGGGATGAGCGAGATCCCTTGGCGCCAAGTAATTACTTCTCCCTTTCCACCACCTGAACCCTGACACCTCCGCTCCTCCAGAGTCCAGCTCAGAATCCCGGCACGGTAGCACCCGGCGGGAACACAGAAGCATGGTCACCACAATGTTGATCGCTGCTTATCCTCGGAATCGGAGTAACACTGTGGCTACATTGAATCCACTCCTTCAGAGATTTTGCCGGGTTGATGCATGAATCACACTTCCTGTGATAAAATCCCAAAAGAGTATCAGATGAAACCCTCTCGTATTCCGACAATCTCTCAAATTTTGTCTTATCAATCATTTGGCTGCGTTTGACGGGCAGATACGAGATGCCAGCAGCTCGACATGAGCCCCACCCAAAGCTTTGGCCACACTTTCACAAATGCTTGATTCGATGGCATCTCTACCGAGTACACGACCAACCCTCAGCGAGCCATTCCAGCCCACTACTTGACTAATATCTGTTGTCGAATTGGCTCGGGGAGTCGCCTCTCTCCTTGGAAACATCAAAAGGTACCCCCTTTTGCTGGAATTTTGGCGCTCAGCTTTTTTTTTTCGCTTCCCTAAAGCACTGTACAAAAGCCTCCCACATAATCGGAGGCGAAGAGAAGCAGTGTTTGCGAGACGCCCGCTACCGTCGTTCAGCCGTAGTTGTGACGAATAATAGCCGGCGACGGTGAGCCGCTGCTAGTTGGTTACCTTCTCGCCGGCGCGGACTCTCGTGGCCGTGGCAGTCGTCGATATCGGGTAGAAATTTCCAGCGTTTCGCTGAGGGCCTCAGGCAGACGGAATCTACTTAGTGAGTCTGGTGGGCGTTGATGATTTCGGGACGCTCGATGTGAGCCGGCGCTTGTGATGGACTGCTGCCGAAAGGGGTCGTCGGACAATTAAAATTGGAGTTTCCACAATGGGAGACGTTAAAAATGAGGGCTTCTGTTGAATCCTTGGTACTAAAAAATATCATCCTCAGCCGCCAAGAAGCAGTACGGGTTCAGCAAGCACAGATTCTGCAGGATGAGTGATCACGTCCACTCGATCCAAATGGATCGGAGCTTCCGTACCGGGCCGAAATATTGGTGTGACAGACAAATACTGGGACTTCTACCGCGGTGGAGCAGGACAAGAGCAAGACGAAAAGGTCGATGTTATGAGAGACTGCACAATGGACACACAGCACACTAATACATGGAGAAGACCGTCTTACAACTGAGACAATGCTGTCATGACGTCGTGATCTGATTACGTACAAATAATATTCCGAAACTGCAGTAAGCAGAGAAGGACCATGTGAAGTGAATTTTCTAGTTCAGTGATTAGGGGACAACCTTTCGCTAACGACAAGATCTCATCAACCAGCTCTCTCTTCCTGATCTCCTTTGCACCGCCTCAAATTACTCACCAAAATTATCCAGCTTTTTCCGCACTACATTTTCCACTGCCTCCGTTTCCGGCTTATAAGACCTGTCCGGGCGCAGCATGAGGATGGCGGTGCACGTTCCTAGGAGGAGCAGGAGTGGCACGCGCCTCAACCTCCCTACGCTTAGGAACAGGTGTTCCCTCCCTCGAGCCAGTGTAAGTGCTCCAGTACTTCCCGAGTGCACTCTCGGCATTTTCGACGTGAGCATATGCATCAAGACCAACAAACCAGTCGACCTTGGCTGATATCTGTGCGTCGCTGAAAAGACCTGTACGGCTCTTGAACTCGTTCTCCGAAAAGGGCTTCGCGCGGTACCGGGGCTCCATTGGGTCGATGAATGATGTCTTGTCGGTGTAGCCAAGGTCCTTGATAGCCGTGATGTTCATGGCAACCAACATCTCGTGGTCCTCGTGGATCAAATTATGGCAATGGAACATATAGAGACCATCCCAAGGAGCATATCGCGCAGTGACCTCGACAGTTTCTCCCGTTCCGAGCCACATCACATCCTTGAGAGCCACGGCCTCATATGGTTCGATTGCTCCACGACCTCCAGTGCGCTTCGTCATTTGAAGATCAACGAGATGGATATGGATTGGGTGCGTCCAGCCGCCACCACCATTCTTCAAAGACCACTTCTGTACCGCACCACGCTTGGGACGAGCAAGGACACGCTGGTTGACGTCGGACCAAGTCACGCCGTTGACCTTCCATTGAGATTGACCACGGGCAAACTCAAATGCATGATCGATAGGAGCGCGAGCAGGAGGGAATGGAACATCACGAAGTTTCGAGGGAAGTCCGTTGGGAAGATTGTTGGCGGTGCTGGTGACAGTCTGGCCGACTCGGAACTGCATGACTCTGTCGGTTGCGGCGAAGTCGTCATCGGCTCCAACGCCACGAGAATTGCGGAGGAGAACATTCTTGCCTTTGAAGTTGCTGAAATCAATGATGACCTCCCAACGTTCGGCAATTGAGATGAAGAAGTGATCGGACTCAACGGGCTTGAGAAGCAGTCCAGCATCGGAAGCAATCATCGTGAATTTGATTCTGTTGTTGCTGCCTTCCTCGTGGAAGTAGAGATCGTAAGATCGGGATACACCAGTGTTGCAGAAGCGGAGGCGGTACTTGCGGGGCTCTACTTTGTGGTACGGGAAAGGCATGCCATTTCTTGAGTTCCATTAGCTATTTCTCATTGACACCGGCTTAGTGGGACTTACACATGAATTACGTCACCGTAAACAGAAGTAACTTCATTGTTCTTCTCAGGATCCCAGAGCGATGCGTCCTTGTTGTAACGCTTACCGGCCAAGGCAATAGGGATATCGTACTGCCCGCTTGGAAGGTTAAGTGCATCCTGTTGAGCGTCATCCAGGATATAGAACCCCGCCTGTCCAAAATACGCGTTCTCCGCAGTGTGATCAACGGCATGGTCGTGGTACCATAGAGTGCGGGCATTTTGGCCGTTCGGGTAGTAGTAGTCCTTGTACTCCCCTAAAGAGAACATCAGTTTTTGTTCTTCAAAATGACAATGGGAAGAGAGCATTTACCAACACCCGTAACATCGTCAGCCCATCCGTCGAAAGGCGCCCGGCTATACGATCCATGGAGATGGACGGAGTTGGCGCGATCACCGTGGTTGATGAACCTCACAATGGTCTCCCTGCCCTGACGCACCCGGAAGGTGGGTCCCGGCACAGTGCCGTTGTACCCGACGAGTCTCGTTTTAGGGAACGGTGGTGGGTAGAGTTGAAGGAATAAAGGCTTGATATCAATCTCGTAATAATCGATTGGTTTTCCCGTAGCTTTAGAGACCATTGTCCTGATTTTGGTCAGAAAAGAAATCAGGCTGCGTCGTTTGCAATAGTTGCTTACTTCAGTGGTTGGGCAATGGCCGGAATCGGAAGTGGGTATGTGTACAGCGGATACTGTGGACTTTGCCATCCACCTGACGCGAGCGCGGTGGAAGCGCATAGAGCCCAACTGGCCACGACACTGAGAGCGTTGACCATGGCGATAATTAGATATTATGAAAATTAGTATATGACGCAAATTAACGAATGGACGCCGTCCTGGGAAATATCCAGAGGCAAATGGAGCACCAAAGACGAGAGAAAGGATTGAAGGTGGTTGACGGTAAGAAGTCGAACGCTGGCGACGGCCCTTATATGGGTGGTACCTCGAAAAGCACACCCCACAGATCCACCTAACCCCCTAAATGGGGTCGAACGATAAACGGAAGACGTGACGCCTCAATGTTGCTCAGAACATTAAGCTTCGTCTTCGAAAGCTTGTCAATGCTTTCCCCCGAGACTTTTCCAAAAATATTGACCTATGAAGATGAGCTCAACGGGGTGCATAATCAGACTTCAAGCAACCTCAGAGAGTCCTCTCACGGATCTCGGAACCGCCCAATGCGAAAACAGATTTTTTAGACGAGCGTGGCGTTGCCCAGGGGTAAGACTGAAGCACGCTCGAAAGTGGAGGTCCGAGACAGGAACTGGGCGTGTGGGGAGGCGTAAAAAAGTCTTTTGGGGCGTTGCGTGGAGCAGCCAGAGCGACCTGAGTTGCATCGCAAATCGTATCCATAGCGCAACAGAACCGCAAACAGAAAGCTCAAGCGATGTTCTCTTCAGCCATGGGTCAGGCCCTGGTACACATGCCTCGCAGACGTCCGATTCCGAGGTTGGATAAAGCAATTAGAGGAGATATCTACTGAGTGCTCTCCAAAGTGGAAGAGAATAGATCCCAATAGTTTGTTTCAACCGGCCTTCGGCATACAGGCAAACCGAGGGCGACCGTTCATAGGCCCCGACTCGTTATTTTTGTTGAAGAGCCTCCTGATTGATTGATAAGAAAGTTGGCACGATTCAGACGTGACGCGGAGTGATAGGAGGGACTCTTGAACTGTAGTCGCGCGCAATGCAATAGCTGGTGGCTGCAGGCAGGGACTGATTGGCGCCGTGGTCCGGGCAACGCCACCATCGGTCAGCAGCCGTGGCTGACTGCGCCCAGAAAAAAAGAATTTGACGCCTTCCTGGAGGAGATGGTCAACGTAGCCGATTCAAGCAGGACTCAGGAGAGAGATTCCGGTAAGCTTGCACCTTTTTGGACAGACGAACCGCTATTGTACTGCGAACCCTATCAGCTTACCACAGCTTGCAAGCGCGCACCCATTACTCATATGATCAACCCTCTTCCTCTGGGGCCAGTGCGAATGAGCCTGACCAATTTCGAGTCGTGTTATCGCGGCCGTGAAGCTGCAAGTTGGCTGAGCACGGGTCCGAAAGGGTCGTCTTTCATCCTCGCCTTTCCATCATCCATCTCTTCAAGCCATCTTCCTTTCAATGTTTTGGTTCCCAAATCATCGTCACCGCTTCCAAATCCCCCGCAAGCGCACATCGGTGTACTATTTTGAAGCCCGACTTTTGATAAAGGACACGGCCTGCCACACTGGATTCCAGAGTTAACGGAATGCTCTCATTAGAGGCAGCTGTTGACCATATTTCACGAGCTTTGCGCCGATGCCACGAAGTTGGTATTCCGGATGTGTTGCTAAAAGTGACAGATGCCAGTATGGGCCAAGGCTGGAGTAGACATCCTCGGGGGTTGAGGCATCCAGTTTTTTGATGCGTGCGGGATCTGAAGCTCGATCGAGGACCTGTTCCTCATACCAGAGTTCCCATGAAAGCAAATGGCGTTCAAATTCTGGATGACAATTCTAAGCTATCGTCTTTCGGAAGAGGGGATGAGACAAATACGTACTATTGAAGAGCGAATCATGTTTCCATTTCTCTGAAGCCTGGTCCTTTCCATTCCGAGCGAAAAACGCATAACCCACGATCACGGGTTTCCCACTCCAAAACGGATCTGTTTTGTCGGCAACTGCAACAAATGCGTGTTCGCCTGCTGTTACCAGACGGGTACGCAGACGTATCATTTGCCATCGTCGGAGGTCGTCTGGGTATTCATCGTTTCGTGGATAGATCCACGAGAAGAGCTCATCGTGAGAGAAAGCCTGGTTGGTGATGGCCAAGGCCTCGGGCAGGTCTTCTCGGGTCATTGGCCTGATTAACATTATGAAGAGCAGGGCGATAGCTCAGGGACGGAGTGGAATTTGATGCAGCTGGGGAGGAGATGCTGCGGACTTTTATGGCTGTGAATAGCGGGTTACATCGACGTAGTCTGGATGGGATGACTCAGTCATGTATGAAGGCCATAATAGACCAGTCATTACGCGGCAGGTGGGACCAGAGACAAGGATAAAACACCCGTGCAAGGCTCCGGCTAGAAAGAATTCTTATTATAACACGAAATCGCAATGTTGGGATGTCGCACGAACCTTGGAATGGAGTTGAGATGAGCCAAAGTCGGGCCGCGTTCGGGGCCGCGGCGAACGGCCTCCGTGCCGCCCTTTTGGGATACGCAACATTGAGATATGACCGTTACACTCTTGCAGGAACCGTCGCTTTAATGTATCATGAACAACAGCAAAAGGGGGAAGAGTACACTGAGAAGAATTGCGCGGGTTCATTACGACGCGACAACGACACACTAACCCAAACGAGCCAGATCGGATGAGGGTCGACTGATGACAGCCCCGGAGCCTACTGTGAGCCCAAATGAGTGGACAACTATTAACCGAAAATGGAGCAATTGTCCTGGCTCAATTACAAAGGAGCTAGTATTTTCCAAAGTTTTCCACCACTAGATCAACATTATCAAAGTTAATTTTAAGCAGAGGGCGTTATGTTAATTCTACCTATATCATTTTAGCAGACGTCAGGTGAACCATATTTATTCGATTTGTATAGCTATCTTAACAAGGGTAAGCTGTAAGGCGAGTACTAAAGATCAAAGATACTCCCTGAGGATATCCTGGCTCCTTCGCGTCAGTGAGGGTGGTGCGGCGCGGTGCGTTGCGATTGGACTGTTTAACGTTACACAACATTGCGCTGATGCCTTGAGCAAACGGAGCCTGATCTCAGGATTCTCTCTACCATAAACTCACCACGATGGACAGACCAGTGTGCCATTTCTTCCTGGTCGGGCGCTGCATGAATGGGCAGAAATGTCGCTTCCAACACCTCTCAGGTGCCAGACAGCAAGATATCAAGAAAGGAAAGCCTCCTTGTACATTCTTTCTACAGGGCGCATGTCGGAAAGAAGACTCCTGCACATTCGCACACGTTAACCAGGCACCGGTTACAGTTCTCAACCACCCAGGCCCCAGGGACCCCCGGTCGAGCATTCCTTGTACGTTTTTCCAAAGAGGTATTTGCAACAAGGGAGGCGATTGTCCCTTCGGTCATGATATCGCAGGAAGTGTGTCCATATCCGAGACCCCGTTGAATCAGGGCCCCATCGCTCATACCGGTCTCGCCATATCCAGTTGGGCAGGCTCGTATCCTCCAACCAAATTGCAAAACGAGAATGATTCCTCCAGGACCATTGGGAGGGCCACGGTGCTCTTCACAGACGGGTTCTCCCTTTCGACGCTCTCTTTACCATCAGACTTCTCTGCCGTATCCATGTCCGGTATGTCTGCCGATGTATCTGTCCGAGAAATCCTGGGCCTCTTAGAAGCTTGTGGCTTCCCCGAAGTACCATCCGACTGCGTTCACTTGATGCGCATCCCGCAAAAGTCAACCCAGACAGCTCACGTAAAACTACGCGATCCAGACTTTGCGGAGAAATTTCTCCAGTGCCTCGGTGGGGTCTTTTTCCTTCAGGATGATGATAAGCCTGTCCAAATTTCGGTTTTGCAAGTTGGAGGAGAAACGGAATCTGGCATGAATCGACTCCAGCTTACAGGCATTACATGTACATGGTACAATCCTTCCAAGGTCGCTTATCTTCAATACGGGACCGGTGGGCACGCCACAATGGTACTCGAACGTTTCAAAAAACTCCTTTCAAAAGATCTCAGAAACCGTAAGCTAGACATTACGTACCAACCCGTGGGATCCTTACGAGTAGGGAACCTCGATCCCTGTACAACCGAAGCCGAACTTCGGCGTTTCCTTCCAGACCCGCAGCCACTAAAGGTGACTTGGGGACCTCGATCCCATAAGCTCACTGCAAAGCAACTGGAGGACAAAGCCAGGGCGAAGATTGAATCTCAGGGTACCCTTGTCGAATGGGTTATCACCACACATACCGGCGGAAGTAGGACGAAGGCCGTGGCCAAGTTCACCGAGGCGGAGGCAGCGCGTAATGCAGTCAGAGAGATGAATGATACCGTTCTAGATATCACCTCAAACGATAAGCTGCGAGTCTCTCCTTTGGTTTCGATTAAGCTATCCGTATCGTATCGGATCCTCCAAACTCTCCGACCCCAACTCGATGCTCTTGCTAAACAATCGTGGGCATCGAACTACGTCTCCATCAAATGCTACGAGCCTCTGGGCAAACTGTACACTCAAGTTCGCATATTTGGCCAGAGCAAGGGCCCAGTTGCTGACGCAAAGTCGGCGGTTGAGAAACTTCTCGCTGGACACGTCGCCGTGGATGGAGGTACCCCAATCTCGGACGCTTTCTTCTTCAAACCCTCCTCAAAGGAGTTTCTCGACGGGTTGATGACCACTCATAGTGTCTTCATACATCAGGATCTGCGCAAGACAATCCTTCGGCTGTACGGGGACCACGCGAATATCGACAAGGCTGAACAAGCTTTGGCAACCAAACGCGCAGAGTTGAAAGTTCAGTCTCACACAATAATCCTTGATGCTGAGACCCTAGCCTTCGCCCTCAAAGGAGGTCTTCGACAGATAATTGCCGCACTAGGCAAGGACAGGGTGAAAATGGATATCATCAGCAATCCCAAACGCATCACCGTCAAAGGCTCTGAGCTGCATCTTGCGCAAGTACATGAGATGCTACAGACACAAGCTTCTCTGCCGTTCGAATCTAGAGCGGCCGCACTTTCACTCACCGATGAGAATGAAGACATGTGTCCAGTTTGTTGGACACCACCAGATGAACCATTCAGAACCGCATGTGACCACGTCTACTGCAATTCCTGCCTTGTATCACAATGTACCTCTGCCGATGTATTCCCAGTCCAATGTCTCGGCGACGCTGGTACTTGCAATAAGCCCCTGACTCTCGGGAGCCTGAAGCAAATTCTATCGGTGAGCGAATACGGCAATGTCCTGCAGGCGTCGTTGGCGTCACACCTTCGAAGTCGACCGACCGAATTCCAGTATTGCCCTACACCAGACTGCAACCGCTTCTACCGAGTCTCGCCTCTCACCAAACCCCGAACCTTCGATTGCGATGGATGTCTCAGTTCATTGTGCACGAGCTGTCACAATGTCACCCATGATGGCCTTAGCTGCGAGGCCTACACAGCGCTAGTCAAAGCCGAGGCTGCAGGCGAGAAGGAACTTGAGCAATGGAAGAAAGACCATGACGTCCGAGACTGTCCCAAGTGCAGCGTGCCGATCGAGAAATCATATGGTTGCAACCATATGACATGTGTTTCGTGTGGAACCCACATCTGCTGGTTCTGTATGAAGACTTTCACAAGCTCAGGGGCCACCTATGATCATATGCAGAGGAGTCATCGCGGTACTGGATTATTTTGAGCATGCACTAGAACTTGCTAAACGGGGGTCTTGCAACACGGACTCAGTCGGTTTGGTTACTATCTCGGACGGTGTTGAAGAGCATCCAATCTGGTTCCAAGTTGACCATTGACAAATTGTTCCAAGTAAGGAGGTATCACATCAAGTTACGAAATAATAAATTTTGAAACACATTCTGTTCTTGAAATGATATTCTCTCTACCTCCATCTGACTGTTTCTAAATTACCTCCTAGCATCAAACGACTCCTCCCGTCTACAAATCTCTCGCCGATCCAGCGGACACGTATTCGCATTCCGCATCGGCCCATTAATCCGCTCCTCCAAACACTCCCCATGATATACATGCTCATTCCCACACCTCACAACCACCAGATCCGCTACTTCACCCTCATTTCCAAATTTCATCAAACAGATCGGACATCCTCCGCCCAGAGCAAGGGCGCCTAAATACAGGACGCAAAACTCTGCGCGCGGTATCGAATGATCTGGCAGTGGGAAATCGCCGTCCCCATCCCCATTGTCCATCTCTGTTATCGCAGCGCTGAAATCTCCTTGCTCACCCGACCACTCAAACTCCGTGAGAGGGTCGTCCCGGCCGTCATAGAACGTTCGCACGTAGCCAGGTTCCGAGACCCGGGTTTCGCCAAACCATTTCTGCACGATCTATGCTTCCAGAATAGGATCGTGCATCCAGAATATTCTGGAACCTCCTATTCACTACGTTAATCACCTCCCGCGTTTCCTCGATTGACAAGTGCCTGTAACCGCTAGTCTTACCAACTATTTGTCCAAAAACGCATTGCTCAACGAACAAAGCAATTCGTCAAAATCGATCAGCCCAGGGATGCCGGCTGGAGTGGCATCATCCACGGCACCGTTTTGCTGGAGGAAGCGAAAGGCACGATTTATGAAATTCCACAAACGGGCGTTAGTAGCGGAGGTGAGTGTGGCAGTGGAGTAGCCGCGGACGATGGTGTAGAGACATCCTGTTAGCCAGCCTGCGTCGTAGGTTGTGTATTAGAGACGCGTCAAGGCAAGGGTCAAACTGGGGAGGGATTCAGGGAGGATGTCGGGTAGGGCTGAAAAGAGTAATGGGTTGTTGGAAGTTATGTCGACGGAGTGATGGTCCATAATAGGGCGTGTTATAGACTTCTAAGGAACATAAAGCACGCAGTTTAAGTAGTTTTTAAATAACGCTGGATCGAGAAATGAACCCAAAAGATTGATGCGGTGAATACGTGCCTGAGACAGCTCTTTCATTCATGTAGATCGGGAAACCTCGAAGGTGTTCGAAGATTGGTTGCGTTGCTGTATTAGTAATAACGACACGTCAAGCATTCGAAAGCAAAGAAGAACGAGGAGTCCACATGTTTCCCTGTTCAATGCCTGAAAAACGTGCAATATTATCAGGAACCGTTCCTGTTCCGTCTTGGTCGCCGGTAGCCACTTACATTAACATTAACATATATACCGTACAGTTTATCCCATAGTGAATTGTTGTCTAATGAGTTTTAGCCCACTCTCTATACCAATCTAAACATGCCGCGTTTGCGACACTTGCCGATGTCTTCACGTTGATTCCACAAAGGATCTGCTTGACAGCGCCCTCAACCCTATAACAATTAGTTTTCTGCTTCACATTCGAGAAGAACCAAGAATGGGGGCCCTTACTTCTTTCCATTAGTTGTGACCGGGATCTCCGGACACTCATCGACCACTCCGGGCACATGTCTCGCACTCAGCGCCTTTCTCACCTCCACCTTGATATTCTCTACCAGATCTTGCGAGAAGGTCTTACCCTCTGCCATCTTAAGAAACAAGCAAACAGTCTCATCGGTATCTTCCTCACGTCGCCGCCCAATACACAGCGCATCAGCCACTTCATCGGCAAATTGCTCAAGCACCACGTTGTAAATCTCGGCAGATCCGAATCGCACACCCGCAGGTTTCAAGATCCCGTCGCTGCGCCCCAGCATCCATAGCCCGCCAGTATCAGAACTGAAGCGGACAAAATCACCGTGATGCCAGACAGGCTCCCCGCGAATGTTTGCGAACTTGTCGAAATAGCTGCTACGGTACTTCTTCTCGCCATCCGTACCCCAAAAGCCGACTGGTTGGCATATGAATGGCTTTGTGCAGACGAGGTCGCCGGGCTCACCGGTTTTTGTGATATCTTGGCCCGTGTAGTCGAAGGCTCGAATATCCATCCCCAAACCGGGACCTTGTATCTCGCCTTCGTAGACTGGGAGAAGAGGATTCGGCGCTCCGAAGAGTGAAATGATGTCAGTGCCGCCTGTGATACTGCCGAGATTTATGGAAGATGGGAATGCGTTGTATACATAGGAAAATGTTGAAGGCGCCAAGGGGGACCCGGTGGAGTAAATTGCTTCGAGTGTTTTGAGAGACAGATGTGACCTCAGATCAAGGGCTTTTTGCTCAAGCACTGAAAGGTACTTTGCGCTTGTGCCGAAGTGCGTGATGGCAACTTCGTCGATCAAGCGAGGCATCGCGAGGTCGTCAGGTACCGATGTAGACGGGTCTGAAGGAGATAAATAGCGGAACGGAGACCCATCGTAAAGGACCAGTGTGGCACCTGCGGCGAGGCCCGACACCAGCCAATGCCACATCATCCACGTACAGGTGGTGAAGTAGAAGAGACGAGACTTTGGGGTGATAGAGCAATGTAGTATATGTTCTTTCTTGTGCTGTAGAAGGGTTCCGATTGCTCCATGTACGATGCACTTTGGTGCACCAGTTGTACCAGACGAGTAGAGAATGTAGACCGGATGATCGGGGGCAAGTTGTTTGAATATTAGAGACTCTGGCGGGGTATCTAAATTTGTGAAGGCTGAATATTGGTACGCTTTTCCTTGCGATAATTTAATCGAGCTCAAGTCGTCCTTCACAGAAGGGACTGTATGGAAGACCACGACGGCCTTTAAGGAGGGTAGCGAGGACGCAATCTCTGCAACTTTGGCCATGACCGGATGGCTTCGGCCATTGTAAAATGCGGCATTGTCAGAGAAGAGCACGACGGGTTCGATCTGTCTTAGACGCTCCAGGACGGCATGTACTCCGGTATCAGGGCTGACGGCTGTCCATATGCCACCGAGAGAGGTGGCGGCTAGCATAGCCACGAGAGCGTGTGCATGATTGGCAACGTATCCCGCGACTCGGTCTCCTTCTTTCAAGCCAAGACCTATCATGCCGGACTGGCAGAGTCTCACGCGCTCCCTAAGCTCCTTCCACGACACTGCTTCCCTCGTTGTCTCGGTGGCGGCGATTATGGCGCTGCCTTCGGGGTCCACGTCTTCGGCAGGGTAGAGGAGGTTTTCGGCGAAGTTGAGCTTTGCCCCTTCAAAGAAGGCTGGTCGAGGGAACATTGGTGCATTGTTGTCTACTACCTGCCGCTGTGTCAGCTCTACTCGTCGATAGATTAGTCTTGATGATAATGACCTTCCTGGCGGGAGTCTTGGCTCTGATACCAAGATATTCCCATGCCGTGCCCCAGAACTCGGCTATGTTCTCAATGCTCCATATATGCAGATCCTCGTAGCTCTGCAAATGCAGGCCAAATTTCTCATTCACATGCTGGAGGAACTTCCACATTGGAGTCTGTTGCGGGGAGGCATGCTGCCAGAGCATCTTAGGCGGCTTGTGCGTGCCATTGCGGCCGTTGGCAAGGGTCCCGTTCGGTGCAGTCATGGTGAAGCAATTGAGAGAAAGGCAAAATGTGCACTCTGACGTTTGGCGGATACCGCAGGCATTTTATTGTGACGGGATAGATCCCCGTGATCCCCTACGGTCGATCCTCATTTTTCGGATGGCGGGGGACTGAGCCGAGGCTACGGACCCCGAATTTTCCCCTGGGGGATCTCCGACCTTCCCCCTCCAGCTCACTGTCCCCACGGCAACATTTCACAACGTCTAGCTTTCATCCCATGTCTCCGGGGCCGTCTCGAAGCTATATGTTGTAGACGATTCTATAGGAATCTCGAACCACGCTTGTCTTCGAAGCGATATATCTCGGACGATTCTATTGGAATCTCGAACCACGATTATTGCGGTCTTGAGGCCGCCGTTGTGTAAGCACTCACTCACTCAACGATTCAACCCGACACCGCCTCCGATTCCATCCTTCTAGATCGAACCCATGGCAAGTGGATGAAACAGAGACGAGATTTTTAGCTTGGGATATACGATCAATACCTTTTGCCGGGTCCCTACTATAAACGATGGCAACATAGGAAACGAAACAGCTCTGTATTGTCAGTCTATTTACGCCTCACTACGTCGGCATACCTACCAAAACCCAGAAAAGTAACTACAGAAGCTGTCCATAAGACAAAATGGATCGTCGCCTGTCGAGCAGGTATAGCGCCTGTTTGAGAGTGCACACCCCGATCACTCCAGACGCAATCGGGAGGCCGCCCCTCGACCGTGGGCTGTCTCCACGCAGCACAGCACCTATGTCTCACATTCCGCTTCAGTTGCCTTCGGGAGGCGACCGACTGGGGAACCGACCCCCCAGCCATCATCCTGGTCCTCCTGGTGCTCTCGCAGGCAGCTGGGCTGTGGAGGCGCATGCACAGCAATGGGGTTTGCAACGGAGAAAGTGTTCTTTTCCCCAAAATCGACGGCTGGCGATTGGACTGCTGTCCAGAAAACGAGACGCAGACAGGGGCCAGATGGGGCGCTCAGCCTTGCACAACGTCAGACAATATCGAAAAACGGAGGAGGAGAAATCCCGCAAAGAAGCCACAAAGGGCGACCCCCACGGCCAAAGGGGCGACCAACCGCTGCATCGCAACACCTGGCCGAGGGCGAGCTGTGTCGGCGCTTGCAGCATGCATGCGGTCTTGCTGCTGTGGCTGCGCCAGGCCGAGGGACCTCATTCACGACCTATGGCACATTGGTCAGCCTGAGGCGCCATTGACTGCACCTCGTAACCCAAACTTGTTCCTCGTCCTCATCACTGGCTTATGGCATTTCCCGCTTCACTACCCGCCTCCGTCAGGTCGCGATTCTGCCTCCCAAGCTAAGGTTCACTTCTGCAATTTACTCCTGCATTGCTCGCAGATGCTGTGCTGATGTGCTGTAGGAATTCGCCCAAGCTGCTGCAGGTCCGACACATCGACGCTTTACGTGATTCGGTTTTTGCGCGGCTGCGCTTCTCTGACCCTAGGAGTGGCGAGGGTCAGGTTCAGATATCTCAGAAGGATCAACACTCGCGCCAAGGAGGTGAATACTTCTAGAAATCCGAGTGGAATGCTCGAATCACTGCACCGCCGACCCCAGCTCCATATTTCGTCGTCTTCGGCAGGATTCAAGGCACCGCGAGCTCTACGCCGGCGTCTAGGACATCGAGATTAAGGTTTGAAAGGGCGAGGCTTGATGCACAGCGTGAAGGTAACTGACTTTCGAGCTCGTGCACTCTATCCCAGACACTCAGTAATACGGGAGCATGACCCCACAGAAGCACAGCTCACACCACCAGCATCTTTTCTCAGGGTGGTTGGATGTCTAGTTACTCGCCTTGAAAGGCAAACAAATGTGGCGCATCGTGCAGGCTGCATTTCCAAGATCCCCAATCGCGTTAGGGTGTAGCCCTCCGGCATAGGGGAAGTGGTGTGGAGCCAGGTCGACCAGGTTAAACATGGATAATAGGGGCGCCGAAATCGGCATACCGCTGGTGGTCAACAGCCTTGAGGGTTCGCTGAACACCTCTTGTAACCCACAGTCCCACTTCTGAGCCTAGCTTAGGGCACAGGACTGCAGTCACCTTACCTCGGAACCTCATTCTCATTCCTGATTGATGAAAAGTATCTGTGACCTCTGCCGCCCTGTCAAAGAAGGTCTGACGCCACGAGCGATGGTACCAAAACAGGGTCCCCCGACGTCGGCTAGCTCGAGGCTGACTTGGTTAATGGATGGAATCATGGAATGCCTCTCTCAAATTTCTGACACATCTCACAGTACAGAATTCAGGCCTCTATCATGTGCTATAGTGATCGTTGAGCATCGCACCTGCGGTGTCCTCACTTGTTCACCGCTAGTGCGAAGGAGTTTCTCGATATCATTTCGGACGTGGTGAGCTAGTTAGCAACAACTGCACAGCCAGCTAAACGCATCCAAAGCAATGACAGTCAGGGCATGCTTCGTGGCATCGTTTGATCCACTTCTTTCGTCCTGAGTGGTCACACACTGCTAGAGGGCGTAAAGCTTGGTAGTACCTGCATCCAGAGCATCCCAAGGGCACTATCTCTTTCGCACCCACCATCATCGCCTTTTCTTTCTCGTTGTATAAGAATACGAGGGTACAGCACCAATATTTACCTACATCCCAGTGTTTCCGAACATCCTTACGTCTCGGTCGAAATCTATCCATTTACACTTTGCAATATGGGCAACCCAATGATGACTCCCAACAGTGCTTCGATGCAGGCCGGGTAAGGAACCTAGTAAATTACTGCAGTATAGGCTGACGATCTTCAGTATGAAGACACCCGGATCAACAACGAATACCTTACCCGGGTCTTCCAAGGACTCACATAAACCTTCCACTAGCCAGTCAATGCCAGACCCTACCTCGCATTCAGTACCGCCGTCGAGCTCTGCTCCAGTACATCAAGTCAGTGCCTCCAGTGAGTCATACCCTAAGGCTCCCTATCAACACCTCATATTGACGATGCATCAGATCATGGAACACAGGACATCTACGCTCTTGAGCCCCCATGTCCCTATCATTCTCGCCTCATCCTACCACAAGCTCAACGCCAGTCTTTCAACAAAGGGACGTACACTGGACAGTCGATTGAAGGCCATCACGAACCCGCGTCTGCAGAAGACCCAGTTCCGTTCTACGGAAGTGAAGGCTCATGGAGATCCTCATCTGAGGATTGCACATGCAAGGACCTGTCTGAGCGCACCATCGATATCCTTGGACGGAAAGCTGTCGTCGCACTTGACGGGTTAGATGGAACACAGTTTGAAGGGTCAGCGAAGAAGAATGCTCGTAGGGGTTGAGTGGGCGGGTGGGGTCTCTTCCTTAGTCTCTACTAGCGAGCATTCTGGGGGTGGTTGGAGTGGGACTCAGGTCTTCACGGGTTCTGGCGCATCGCTTCAGCGTTCATGTTTCCCTTCGTCACTTCTCTGTTATACTTCTTCCTTCGATGTTCCCCTGAGAAATCAGCGTTACCACTCTTATCTCTTCAGTCTTCTTCTCGACACTTGATACTTCGCCACCACACTACACCCTACTTTCTCCTTCTTCTTCTCCTCTTCCTCTTTCTCTTTTCTTTCTCAGCTCAACTTAAGTTTGCACACATGTACTCCCATTGCTAGACCAAATATATCCATACTCTATTTTTATCATGTACCTCCTCATCTGGGCTCCGACAATATTGTCTCGACATCTCGGTTTGCGGTATGCCACCAAGCATGGAGGACAGAAAGCTCAAGGCCTTCATCGCATCCATTTCTCTCAGGTCAAGATTGGAGAAAGTAGCTCTTTCAATGAATATCTCTAAGTCCACCGGCGAGTGTGATTTTAAGCGAGGGGATGATCTTAATTCTATCTATATTATTTTAGCAAAAGTTTAAAGAGATCACAATCATTTCATTTGTACAGCTAATTGAACAAGGAAAAGCTGTAAGGCCAGTGCCAAGAGCGAAAGATGTTCCTCAAAAGATACTAGCTCTTTCGTACTTGGTGCCACATGCTTCGCTGAGTATATTGATATTGGCCAAGCACGTGCGGGTCCGCCCGATCAGCCCGGCGCGGCTGTCGCTGCCCATACAAATCCTCGGCAATGTAATATACCTCTGATGAGAAAGGTACGTTCTTTCGTGGAACCTATTGCCCAACGAATCAACTTTGATGTGTAACAAAGCACAATACCGGAGTGTGAGATTCAAAAGGGATAGATTCTAGTCGGGTCAATCCCAAGTTCGCGCAACCGTTCAACCACGGTTCAAGCCTCGCCCCTCGTACATAAATCCTCACTCAGCAAAAACCCGCGAACCCCATCGCCATTTCCACTCCCCATCAAACTCCTCTAAAAGACAACGGTAACGCCACAACGCCGGCACACCACGCCACGCACGCCAAATATGGAAGCCCACCTCCCAACTCTCTGGGCCCATATCCTCCTCCGCCTCGCGCAAATCTGCTTCCACATCGAATCCCAGATCCTCCATCTCCCTCCATGGCTCCGCTTCTTCTCGCCAAACGCCTGCCCGAGACTCCAGTGGATGCAAGTGTCCATGTTGATTTATGTCCCCAAGATTGCATTTGTGAGCATGGCGATTATCCGGTTTCTGGATGATCGTTTGGCTTTGTCGCCGCGTCGGATGAGGGAGGAAGACCTAAACCCGGTGAGCTGCTGGTAATAGTTGGTGGTGGGGTTGGCGGGGACGTGGACGAGTATGATTATTATGAGTTCTCTAACTAGGGGGTGAAGGAGATGATGGCTAAACTATGGGATAGTGTCAGAACTACTTCTTCACGAGGTGTTCGCGATTTCACTCGCCGTTGGAGTATGGCGGATGAGTTACGTGAATGTGGTTCACGTTGCGGCTTCCGGATCTGGCGGATTAATTTGATATCTGGGTCACTTGAATACGCTGGCTGGCTCAGTAAAAAACCACGCTGTCAAAACATATCCCTGGAGATCTCGGTGCACCGCACATATTCGAACGGGATTCTGATTTGAGCTTTGTGTTTTCCTCGTTGGGTACGCTGGAGTCTTCCTTCAGGGAGGATTGGTCACATTTCGGAAGCAGCTGGAGTGATGGAGCTATTACAGGGCGATGGAAACGTGGAAGATGATGTTCATTGTTAATCTCTAGGAGTAAGCGTAATAGAATGCTAATACCTAAGCATAATTTAGTAGCAATTTTTCATTACCTATCGTTTGTAGTGGAACTATTTGCCAGTTCACTCAACTGTATTAATTGCAACGAGAGTGTAACAACTCTCAGCTTGCAATGGCGCTCCTCTAACTCGTTTTCTCTGCTCATTGTTTGCCTTAAAGGAAACTAGAGAATATTTGGGATGAAGAGTCTAATCATTTCAAGCTATGAGCGCGGCTATGCTATGCTGATTTTCTAGGAAGCGATAAAAGAAGACATGCTCTGCGTACCCATTCCTCAAAGTCCGCAAACATTTTTGTTTATGCTAGGGAATACTCCGCGTGCGCCAATAATCATGATAGTAGGAGAGAAAAGCGGCTGAAAGTGCTCGAGGAGAAGGGACTGGAAGCTCCCGGACGTCGCACAATACGAGTTGGGTACAAGTGCTCGAATAATTCATACCCATCAGTCTCACTCCCAATCTTCGAACCTGAAATCCTCAGCGCCATCCAGAACAGTGAAACGGTGCGTAGAGAAGATGATAGACTCATACAACTGACGACCTGCAGCACGAGCTTTCGCATGCCAGGGACCAAGTCCACCGAGACGGGCGTCCTCCCGAGAGCGCCAGAAACCTACAAACATATTAGCAAAGCCCATCGTCAATTACAGCCGAACCATGACAAAATGAAATTGTAACTAGACAAACGGTAAAGGAAGTCAGAGAAGCAAAAATACGCATGCACTCACAAGTCGCCAAATTCCTCCTCTCCTCATCCACTCTCCCAAACCAATACTTTAACAAGCCCCCACACTCACACGCCTCGCGGTGACTCTCACAATCGAGCTGATACAGCAAGTCCGAGTCCACCCCCGTCCTCAACTTGGATCGGAAAATGACAACGTAGAAACTCTGCTCTTTCCACTCGATTCCTTCGTCTTTCACGAATCCCCTCACCAATTCAAGAACAGTGGTGAAATTGAGCGCCTGTGTGTACGGCGCAGTAGCGTAGTTTGATCGAACGGGTTTGAGTCCTGTGAGCGCTTTGGCGAAGATGAGGTTGTGCGTGTTGAGGGAGGTGAGGGTGAGGTAGTGGCCTGGGATATTGTAGGGAGAAGAAACGAGGTCTGCGGAGAGTAGTGGTGCAGTCTCGGTGGCAGTTTCCTCATTTGTCGAACCAGGATGGACACGGTCCTTGCCTGGAACTTGTAATTGGCCGAATGCGGCGGCTTCGAATCTGAGCTCGTCGAAATCCGTGGTAATCTGGGATGGATCCAGAACTACACTGCCGGTTGAGAATACTTTTGCTGGAAGCGGAGTCGTAGTTGATGTTTTGACAACGTTCGTGCTCGTGGTGCTGTCGACCTCTTGAGCGAGGAACGATAGATCGGGTCCTGGAGCCATGGCGATGGATGTTGCTGAGGTTCAAGTTTGATTCCGCGGTTTGAGAGTATCTTGCGAAAATTGAGACTCAGTGTGTGAGGTAAACGTTCCTTCGGGTACTGCGAAGTCACACTCGTAGTACGAGCTGTCACACTTCCGTTCTAGGGGCGTACATCAGTTATTTGCAATGTTTTCGAAATCTAGTCCGAATATGCCGGTGGCATAAACCGAGGGAGAAAAAGCAAAAGCGGCGATGTATTAGGAGAGAAAGTACAGTCAGAGGTCTAACCCTGGGTAGAAGTATGGTGGACGATGGGTAACATTACGCGACTAGCACGCCTCATCACGCAATTCGCACGAATCAATCGACCTCAAATTGCGAATTCCAGTTTCGATAGCGCGGTAGTCTCGATCGAGAGGCTCGAGTACTTTCTTCAATGCGAGAATCTGTGAAATTCATGCAACTGTAGATCTATTTGAGCACACAAAGGTCTAGCCCTGCCAACGTGTTGAGGAATAGTTTACCGAATCTGGTCTAGTGCTGTGACCTCAACCCACTTGATTTGCTACATGCTCAACCATTCATTCGCTATGCCGATACTCGGACACAATGCCATTCGTTCTGCCAGGCTTCAGAGTTTGTTTGGCATACATAATGGCCACCTCAGCCCGACGCAGACATCCGTTATCTCGATTTGAACCAAGACCAAGATCCTACATGTGCCTTTTCCCATTGGTTTGCGATCACCTGATATGTTTGGACTGGAACGGCGGACTATGATGGATCTCATGCTGACACTCCAAAAATAGCTTTCCAAATCAACAAGAGAGATGTTATGGAGGTTGGAGTGTGGATCGCCTGTGCAAGCAAACATTGTCCTAGAATATAAGGTATTGGAGTGGAATACACCGACAATGAAGGCTCTCCCAAATCGCTTGAGAAGGAAAGCTCTCCCAAAGCGACAGGGGAGGAAAGCGGCTGGGGAGGAAAGCGGCTGGGAAGGAAAGCGGCTGGGGAGGAAAGCGGCTGGGAAGGAAAGCGGCTGGGGAGGAAAGCGGCTGAGGAGGAAAGCTCTTTCTTGATACCTGAGAAGGAAAGGCCACGCGGCTGACCAAAGTGGAGTCGATAGGTTCTCTTGATCACTTGATCACTTGCGTGATCGTGGTGTCCAATACTAAGCTGGTACCTAGAGCAGGGAAGAGGCCATCACTCGGGCGTTACGAGTGGTCATATCTCAAGAGGAAGTCGGGTCAGCGTCCAATATCTGCGTTCCAAAAATTCGATGGGTTCGTTGCCAGCCCTGAGGGTGGGCGCTGTTCGGAGAGGGGAGCTTTTTTCCGTACTCTTCGATGCAACATTCAAATGGAGTATTCTGGAGCATCTGGTCACCAGAGGGCAACGGCAGTGTTTTGCTACTGCCTCTGAACGACTCCTTGAGCTCGAGTAGATTGCCCCAAAGTATGAAGAGTCTCTCTTCTAGCTTGACGACCGTTTCAGTATTGGCCCCGAGACTGCCAAAATCTTTAGTACTCAATATCGGGGCGATGTAGAATCTTAACTTACTCGACTGCCTTAAGACCACCAAGTAGTTTTTCCGCATCCTGGCCGGTCACGAACAGTCGGAGCCTCTCGGGCGTAGCTCCAGCCGGGACATTTATGTCTTCAACTAGTAGAACGAATGCCCACTCCCAACGGTCATCGCGCTTTCTATCATTTGGCTCTACACTCTGCAGTGCTGTGTTCCAGTTGCAATCTGCCATTGATCGGGTGAATTGTTGGAGGAACCCCGGCGAGAAGTCCACAACACGCACGCGCGTCCGGTACTTCGCGTTCACGAAGGGAAGTACTGTGACGTTTCCACTCGGATGTGTGCGCTTTAGGGCGGGATTTTTGATGATTTCGGAGACAGTGGAAAGCCGTATATCCGAGAATTCGGCCTTGACTGCATCTAATGTTAGCCCACACCAACCAGTCGCGCAGACCGCAGCGCTTACTATGAGGATTGAGGCCGGCTCCCGCCACGATCTTAGCTTCCAATTGTTGTTCCAACTCCCTCTGCTCCAATTCCCTTTGCACCCGCTGCTGCTCCCTTTTTACCTCCTTCTTCTTTGCAGCGGCCTTGGCAGATGGCTTCTTCGGTTCGTTGGCGACAGCACTGGTATCCTGTCCGCGTCTTCGAGTGAAGTAAGCAGTCTTGAGGTCGTTGATCTCATCTATCTGGTCCTGTTGATCAAGCTTCCGGACGCATACCTTATCGGGGTAATATCGATCTGTGCGCAACGCTCCTTCGAGGAAGCCTACTGGCGAATATTTGGTTTGAACGTTTTGCAGGAGGACGAAATCTTGTTCTTCGATATTCTCGTAAATGTACCCAGCATGAGGTTCCCAAACCTTGACGAGTAGAGTCATCTGGCCAACTGGCCCAGGCCTCGGGTTATCTTCCATGTTGGGATAGAGTTGTGAGTTTTCGGTATAGTCGGTGATATGAAGCTCCAACGAGCGCATATCGGAGGGAACCTTTTTGACGACTTCTCCACTCAGGTCGTAAAACTTGTTGGCCTCGAGTTCACGAAGACGGCGATGCTTGGGTTTCCACTTTGGCTTCCGGGGAGGGATGCTGTGAGCAATGTTGGTGGTAGCTTGGCTAGGAATTCCGGCGGTATTGGGACAGTTGGGTAGAGTTCTCGGCGGTGCTTGGCGAGAGACTCCAGCGGTAGCGGGTAGACTTGCGAATGGTATTGGGGGTTGGCCCGCAGGTGCAGGCGTCCTGAAAGCAAATTGATCGATTTGCGATTTAAACTGCAGAGCTGCTGCCCCGAGTTCTATAATCTTGACTTGCACAGGAGGAGAGATGGTCTCGCTCGCTGGGTTGGTGTGTGAACCAAACTTGTAGGACAGTTTAGGTAACTTGTAAGCCCCAATACTGTAAAGGTCTTTGACATCTGCTTTGGGGATGCCATCCAAGGGGAACACGAACACCGAGGCTGCTGATTGCATATGCGCCACGACAGTCCTCTTGGAATCTATGGTCTGGAGCTTGACATTCTGAGCTAGAACAACATCTCCGGGGCCGTTGATGTTAGGGAAATCATCAATTCTGCGGCGCAAGATCCTCAGGGCGATGCTCGACGCGTTTCCAAGCAACTGCGGTACGGCCTCGTCTTGGATGGTCAAATCCAAAATATTGTCACCCCGGCCGGTCTTGATTCGTGGATTGTTCACTAGAATACCCAGCAGATTGAACGTTTGTCCAACTAGGGAAACGTTTTTGATGGCTGTCAGTTCGTCCACTAGGGTGGTCATGATTGGCGTATGTTTGTTGTCAGTCCTGAAACGGTTAGCGTACCACTCCCGAAAGCCGCCTGCGAGGAAACAGCGTGGATAAAGGCGGAATAATGCTGGAATCAGATTCAGACATACTCCAGAGAAGCGGACGCTCGAAGCTGTGAAAGGATCGAGGATGGTCCAGCGGCACGAGGGAATCCGTAGTAGCACCGACCCGTGTCGCAAGCTGCCCTTCTTGAATGAGCTCGACGTCTCCAGGCCACTGCCAAGAGGTCGACGCTGCTCTTCTGGCCAATGCCCTCGGTAGAGATTCAGTGTGAATTGTTGCTTTCCTTTGGAGAATGCGATGGGGGTTCGGTCGTGGTTGAAGGTGAGAACAGAGCACGAGCCAATCCGTAGTAGCACTGACCCGTATCGCAAGCTGCCCCTTCTTGAACGAGCTCTGCGTCTCCAGACCACCGCCCAGATTTCGGCGGTGCTCTTCTGGCTAGTACCTTCCGCAGAGATTCTGTGTGGAATATCGCTCCTGTGGAGAATGCGATGGGTCGATGGTGGTTGAAGCCTTGCAGGTGAGAGCAGAGCTCGTGCCAAGCCGCTAGTTTAGCGCGGCCGCTTTTTGCAAGCGGGCGTCCTTCACCCAGGCCCCACGATGCCAAACACGCTCCCTCTTCTTTATATCCCCCTCGCTGCCGCCACCGAGCACCTCTTCTCCAGCCCACCACCCGCAAAGCGTCCCCCGTCGCCCCAACCATGGCCGACCGTTATATTCCCGAACATCGCCGCACCACATTCAAAGCGAAGAGCGCCTTCAAGCCTGACGAGCTCCGCCGCCGCCGCGAGGAGCAGCAGGTCGAGATCCGCCGTGCAAAGCGCGAGGAGAATCTTGCAAAGCGACGTGGCATTGCCGGCCGAGACCAGCCCGGCGCCGCCTTGGGCGCTGCCCCCGACAGCGATGATGAGGGCGGAAACATTGAGAGCCAGGTAAGTTGTGCAGCATCTGTGTATCTCCCTTCTCCGTCCCATGGCGCGGGCCCGCCCGCGCATGCATGCCATGGACGACACCACGGCCGCTGTGTCCGGAGCGTCGTCTGTGCAGCCCGCCCCGTCCCTTCCGTCCATGTCACGATCGTTTTGTTTGGCGAAGCGATTGTTGGCGGGCGAACCTTATCCCCCTCGAGCACGAGCCATCCCCTCAGTGCATCGGAGAATTCATGGCACATGGCGTTTGGCATTCGCATCGCAGACATGGCTGACCGCGTGCGTGTAGTTGAACGAGGAGCTGCCGCAGATGGTCAAGGGCGTGTTCTCGGAGCAGATCGACGAGCAGATCCAGGCCACGACCAAGTTCCGCAAGCTGCTCTCCAAGGAGCGAAACCCCCCCATCGAGCGCGTCATCGAGACGGGAGTCGTGAGCAGATTCGTCGAGTTCCTCCGGTCGCCGCACACATTGGTACAGTTCGAGGCCGCATGGGCGCTCACCAACATTGCCTCGGGGTCCGCCCAGCAGACCCAGGTCGTCATCGAGGCCGGCGCCGTCCCCATTTTCGTCGAGCTTCTCAGCAGCCACGAGCCCGACGTCCGGGAGCAGGCCGTCTGGGCCCTCGGCAACATTGCTGGTGACAGCCCGGCATGCCGTGACTTCGTTCTGCAGGCCGGCGCTCTTCGCCCGCTGCTTGCTCTCCTCGGCGACAGCCGCAAGCTGAGCATGCTGAGGAACGCCACCTGGACGCTGAGCAACTTCTGTCGTGGAAAGACCCCCCAGCCTGACTGGCAGACGGTAAGCAAGACTCCCCGCGACCCAGTTACCGCATACTGACGCAGCGCAGATCCAGCCCGCGCTTCCGGTCCTCGCCAAGCTCGTGTATTCGCTGGACGACGAAGTCCTCATCGACGCCTGCTGGGCCATCTCCTACCTCTCGGATGGCTCCAATGACAAGATCCAGGCCGTCATTGAGGCTGGCATCCCGCGACGCCTCGTGGAGCTGCTCATGCACGCTTCCACTTCGGTCCAGACCCCCGCTCTGCGCTCTGTAGGAAACATCGTGACGGGTGACGACGTCCAGACCCAGGTCATCATCAACTGCGGCGCTTTGCCCGCCTTGTTGTCCCTGTTGAGCTCTACCAAGGATGGAATCCGTAAGGAGGCCTGCTGGACCATTTCTAACATCACCGCTGGCAACTCTACCCAGATCCAGGCTGTGATTGACGCCAACATCATTCCACCCCTCATCCACCTGCTCCAGAATGGTGACTTCAAGACGCGGAAGGAAGCCTGCTGGGCTATTTCCAACGCAACTTCCGGAGGCCTCCAGAAGCCCGCCCAGATCCGGTATCTCGTCCAGAGCGGCTGCATCAAGCCATTGTGCGACTTGCTTGCATGCCCCGATAACAAGATCATTCAAGTCGCTCTTGATGGGCTGGAGAATATTCTCAAGGTTGGCGAAATGGACAAGGAATCCGGCGTGGACGGATCCGCCGGCGAACCCATCAACCGCTATGCACTCTTCATCGAAGAAGTGGGTGGCATGGAAAAGATTCACGATTGCCAGAACAACGCCAACGAGGAAATCTACATGAAGGCTTACAACATCATCGAGAAGTACTTTTCCGATGACGAGGGTGATGCTGCCGACATGGCGGAGACCGGTCCCCAGATCAACCAGGACGGCCACTTCGGCTTCGGCGCCCAGCAACAGCAGCAGAACTTCAACTTCGCCAACGGAGGTGATTCTATGGATATGTGAGCAGTATAAACACGCCATTTCCTCCTCCAGACGTAAGCCTGCATTTCCAGTCGTGAGAAGCAATGCTTTGCTCACATAAACAGTCCCGGGAGCTGGCACACTACAGTCACACTCAACCTGCAAAATGGTTGCTGCAGATATGCCAGTTCTCTGGCGTCAACTACCGCTATGGCGCCACTTTCATCCCATCCGTAGCAAATGTCCACAGACCCACCCTTTGCGACACCGTCCCTACCCCATCCCCGACCCTCAAACAGCAGACCGATCGGCCCTTTTACCACGAGCGATTATGCAAGCATCGTAAGATACACCGTCATGTAACCCCCCTTTGTCTATCCGCATCATATCCCCGGCGTTGTGAGTTTGGTTTGCTCTTTCTTTGACCCCCTGCTGCAAACGGGCGTCGGGCCACACCGAAATGAAAGATGGCTTGAGTGGACAGATGGATTGCTTTCTTTGGCAGGCCGGCAGGGGTGGGCTAATGAAGGTCAATCATGCGCCCTGGAAATGCTTCCCTTCTCTCTAGAGGACAATGTTAGGTTGTGGAATAAATTTAATTGCTCAATCCGCTGCCCATGTGGCCATGGGAACTGACCCATGTGAAGCTGTTTTACAATTACGAAGGAGCTAGTATTTTTTGAGAAATACCTTTGGCCTTTGGCATTAACCTTATAGCTTGTCCTTGTTAGTCTAGCTAGTTAAATATAATGACTGTAAACTACTATTCAGAGGACTGTCGTAATGATATGGATGGAATTAGGATCATGCCCTCTGCTCGTAATTACCTATGATATCGACAATTCGGCCGTCATATTCCTCCAAAAAATACTAGCTCCTTCGTGGACTCCCAACAAGTCCTCTAGCAGATCCCCGACGCTGTGGACAATCTGTTTTGTCCGCAGTTGCGGCTGGGCAGGCCTGTCGGGGCGAACCCCTCAGCGCGTCTTGGCACCCCAAGGTGGACTCCGATGCGGACTCTGCGTATGTATCGCATTCCCCACCACAGGCGTGGGGGTCTTGAGCTTGACTCTGTGCCCTTCTGACGCCGTGGCTAAGACGTATCCACGGGCATGTGCTCATCTGTCGTGGCAGGCGAATTTGGCCTGTTCATTTTCAAACAACTTTCCGCGTCGTTGTCCCTCCAAATGGCGCAATTGCAGGCGTCGCCAGAGTCATGACAGGCCACTTCACACCATCGCCGAGCTTTACCACAAGTGAACACACCCGCGACTCTCAACATAACTTGCTGTGCGCTTGGGGACTATTGTCTTGTTTATATCGTGCCATTCTCCATGCAACAATGTGCAGATTTATGGTGGGCCTCTTCGTTCCCCCGCACCTGCAACAGCACCCTCTAACAACCACAGGTATACAAGGGCAAAGATGAGATTCTCCTCTCGGAGCTCATACTGAACCCTACCCATTCAATCCTCACGCAGTCATTCGACTCGCGTCTCCGTCTCGTAAGACCTGCTCCCCATGCTCCCCATGCTCCCCGCATCTCCTCGTAGACTCACACCTCAACCCACACACAGGACCGCCGACGCCCGCACAACGGCGATGGCTTCGGGATCGGGTACTACACATCTCCCTGCCTTGGGCCCGAGCCCTGCGTCTTTACCTCCACAATCCCAGCCTGGAACTGCATCAACCTGTCGCGCATCGCGTCCAAGACGACCTCGTCCCTCATCTTCGCCCACGTGCGCGCCACCACCGAAGGAAACCTGTCCGACTCAAACTGCCACCCTTTCACATACAAGTCCCTCATGTTCATGCATAATGGTGGTATTGGGAGCTTCAAGCGCATCAAGCGAAGGCTGGCTATGAGCCTGAATGAGCAATGGTTCACACTGGTCCAGGGCTCGACGGACTCTGAGTGGGCGTTTGCCCTGTTTCTCGATTGTCTGGATAAAGCGGGTCATCGACCAGAAGAGGATCCGGGGAAAGGTGGGTTTGGACATGGGGTGTTGAGGAAGGCGATTTTGAAGACTATTGAGCGGATTAACGGGTTGATTGAGGAGGTCAATCAAGGGGGGAGCCTGGGAGAGGACGGGAGGAGTTTATTGAATTTCGCGGTCACGGATGGGGAGAGTGTGGTTTGTACGAGGTATGTAAGTTCGAGGACGGATGAGGCGGCCAGCTTGTTCTTCTCGAGCGGGACGAGTTGGCGGGAGTATAAGAGTCAGGGTGGGAAGGCGAGTCCGGAGATGGCACAGGAACCGGGGCAGAAGGATTATGTCATGGAGAGGAGGGATAAGGGGAGTGATATTGTGCTTGTGGCGAGTGAGCCGTTGACGTTTGAACGAGGTGTGTATATCCAAGATATCGTGTGCACGACAATAGGACATGGAACCGACTAACACCACCGCAATACTAGATAACTGGGTCACAGTCCCTACAAACTCGACCTTGACAATCCATAAGCAAACTGTCATGATTCACCCCATCATCGACGCTTTCTACTCCGATAACCCCGCGCACTCGCGCTCTGCTGGGTTCGCGCAGGCGAAAGGACAGACGATTACGGGGCCCGATAAGAGAGTGCTGCAGTCGCAGACTCCGGTGACGAGACCGGCGAGTGGGGCTGTGAGTCCCGAGAGGGTGCCAGTGGAACGGGGCCACGAGATGGTGGGTGAGGCGATTGGGAGGTTGAGGGCAGAGCAATGAGCGTGTTTATGTGGTAGAGTACTAGGCACGGGGTGATGAATGTGCGATGCACGATTTGAATAAGCATAGGTGTTGTGTCTGGAGTTTAGAGGCGTTGGTTTCATACGTGGATTTGACTGAGATAGTTATGTAGAGAGCAAAGCGATCAGATTTTTTTGAACTTATTTCATTCGTCCTGTTCGGAACCACGGTCGACAGTTTCTATCGCCAATGCACACCTATGTAGCATCATGTCATGTACAAACCATGCATGTCTCACTCAGCCGCCCATCCACCCGCCCGTTGGATATCATGCCCGTACCCGCTAAATGCTAACGCCTTCCAAGAAACTATCAACCTCCAAACGCCATCGCAGCCCAGCCCAACCGGGTCTATCAGTCAATCAATCACTGCGAAAACCAGCCATGATGCCTCCTCTTCCTCCAATCCATCCTCGTCATAGCCGCCAAATCATCTCCATTCAAATAATCCACACCCTCCCTGACCAACACCTGCCAAACATGATTTCGCAGCCCCACGGGCCACTTCGGCGTATTCCAATACCGGACCTTCAAGCCGCGTCTCTTCGCGCCCTGGATCTGTCCGCGGATGAGCTTCATCTGCGTGTGCGAGAGTCGCCCGCCCCAGATCATGCCGATGCTCTTTCCGAACGAGACAGATGCGTAGTACGAGTTTGTTGCATCGAAGACGGACGAGTCGTCTGTGCCGACGGTGCCTTGGCCGGAGTTACGCTTCGATTTCGATTTTGTGTGAGCTTCGTTGGGGCCAGGAGATTGGGTGAATTTTGGGGGGTGCGAGTGGTAGGATCCGGAGGCTGGGAAGCCACCTGTGGGCTCTTCGTACAGGTCTGAAAGCGGGGCGTCGAAGAAAATGTCCCGGTAGGTGGTGTTAGCGGCCAGGAGGTTGAAGGGCGCGTTTCCGGTTGCGACGACGGTGATGGGACCGGGGACCACAGAGGTGCCGTCGAAGTAGGCTAGGTAGCCTTTTTCTCGTAGCGCAGAAAGTTGCTCGGCGACGACGGGGTAGATGTCTTCGCCGGAGTTCTTGAAGTCAACGAGGAGGACAAGAGTCTGAGAGGGGTCCTCGTCGAAGACACCGTTCTTGGTGTTGTTGGGGGAAGGGGAGGAGAACTCGTTGATGGTGTTTTGCTGGTCGAGGATCCGCACGAGAGGATCTACATATAGCGATCGGAAAGTTCGGTTTCTGGTTAAAGACATGGTGTTGTGGCCGACGAAGAGCTCATTGTCGAATAGCCAGACATCGGCTTCGACCCCGGTGCAACCATAGTGGAGTGCTTGGAATAATGGGACTCGACGCCAGTAGCTGGGCGCTTGTTAGTGTTGTCCCTCAAACGCAAGAAGCGAGACATACTCATTATGGCTATGACACATTATGGGTGTGACATCGCGCGTGAAGTCGGTAGGATATGAAGCAAGTCCTTCTCCAAGCTCGCCGGACTGACCCCAAGTTGGGAGGAATGAGTGGTCGTCGTCATCCCAGACCACCGGGACCATGGACATGAAGACATTGGCAATATGAACGATTCCACTAAAGAACAAAGTCAGCGAATGTCTTGGCATGAGGCATATGGGAAACTGAACAACCACACGCATCAAGAGAATGCCAGTGGTGCGCAACCCATGATACCAAGAGATGACGCGCGTGTGGCGGATGGCGGCGGAAGCAGACACGAACGACGGCACCTACAAAAAGCATAGCACGAGCACCGGAAGTGCCCCACAACATATCCTCACGCCGTGCTTTCTCCAGCGATATCGATAACTTTTCTTCAGCAACTCGTCCTTCTCATGCGGCAGCCTCAAGGGCTCGTGCTCGGGCATTGGCTCCCTGCCATTGCGTCGCCTTCGGATGCTCATCAGTAGCCGCTCCCAGAAGGTGTTTCCATTTCCCAGATGAACAGTTTCAAACGACTCGTTGCCATTCTCGAGCGCCCTTAGCGACACAATAGAAGCGTCCTTCAGCGGAATATTGAGCTCTTGCGACTCGAAGTCATGGCGGAGAGAATCCGCGGCGGTGGTTGAATTCGCCATGCCAGGAACGCGGCCAATGGCAAGCACACGCGGCGAGTCCCTGCCGCAAATCGCGCAATCTGGGCTTGGCACGCGTGTGTGGGGGATCTCGGTCCTGGCGCAGAGGGGTCTGGACGCTCGGGGGCGGTAAACGTTTTGCACGGATGTCGCGATGCTGTGTATGGTGGTGCTTGAGGCGATTTGAGGTGGTTGAAGAGAGCGCAGTCGACTTCAGAAGGACGTCGTTGGGTGAAGGGTGCGCGGAGTCTTTAAGACTGAGCCAAACCCAATATATCCCATGGGCTGGTCCAGGGGCGCCACACGCTCCAGCAATGGCCCAGACGTGGTTGCGAATCCAGGGAACGAATGCCGTGGAACGGAGACGGGCCAGGACAGTTGGTCGGAACTCGAGGAGCTGGGGAAGGGAAAAGAGGGTCCGGTCGAGTGCGTTTCGGCTGGTGCACTTTGCAGGAAAGGTCCAACAGCGCAACCTGGGAACACGAGAGGGTGCTCGAATACTTTAAGCTTTGCAAACAGAAAACGCCGAGAGATAGCCCAGAATATCGGTGGACGAGAACCGCGAGGGCTGCCAAACACGTCGGAAACAGGCTCCCTGGGACGGGTCAGTGTCGAGCCCACGATGTCTCGCGGCGAACGTGATTGGCCGGTTGCAGTTCATCGTCACATCTTGAAGGGTGCAATGGTGTCCGGCTCCCAAGGCCCCAACTGCCTCTCCCATGCCCACGCCACCCTCGCCCACGCTTTAACTTGTGAGACTGCATTCGGGGCCATCAGCTCAGTCGGTCCGTCATTGGGCACACGGCAGATCCATCTACACAGGATATGACCATCACGAGAACAGCGTCGCGGCATGCTTCCACGGTTGAAGTCGATGCACTTCTCACTAGCACGCGGCGATTCACTTTGTGTCTCGGCCCAGAAACACCACATGCCTCGACGCTGCAACCGCAGGCCTCGTTTTCGGCTCGAGTGGACGGCCCGGCCTGACGGTCGAGGGTGAGGCAGGCCCTTGGCTATTATCACAAACGGCGGCTTCGTTTCGGCGCTTCTGCAGTGTGCCCACCATGGCCTGTTCCAATGCCCATGCCAGCAGAGAGCAAGGCGCACGTCGGAAAGCACAATCCTCCTGTTGGAAAGTGTGCACCGCTGCGATTACATACAGCCCAGGTGCGGACTTTGCAATCGAGGGCCGATAGCACCTTTGGCCGGATTGGGCGCGGCTAAGTTGGCGGGGCGTCTGGAATCTGCTCGACATGGTGCAGCGGCGAAGCCTGCAAACATGGACAAGTCCGAAGGATTTTTCCTTGGAACACGGGCCGCGCTTCGATAGCAGCGGGTTGCTTTGAAATGCGGAGAGCTCGCCGTCGGGCCTGCTTTATTGCTCACAGCCAGTGTTCCATGAGCCATCATCGTCAGGACGAAAGCGTGGAAACATGTGACGGGAACCAATGCCAAGCTTTCTGGGGAAAGCTTAGCATTTCGTCGCTCGGAACCCTGAACCTTGCAGGTGCAATTTTCGTCGACTTTTCCGCGACCCTGCGTGCGTGCGTCTCCTCAGCCAACGTCAACATGCCGCACAAGCACAAGAGAAAAGCCGATGGCAATGAGAACAAGTGAGTCGCGCATGCTACTTCTACATGGGTCGTACTAATCTACGAATCCAGCTTCGACCTTGCCCCCACCGTCCGCGCTGCACCTCTGCCAGTCGGAAAGGCCAGGGCGCCAAATCCAGCACCAAGACGAAAGAAGCGCAAGATCGCGGACGGCTACGGCGAAGATGATACTCCAAAAGCGTTTGCGCGGCTCATGTACTTGAAAGCGACCGGCAAAATCCGCAAAGGCCTCGATGACGGACGGCAGTCCAAGCCAAAGACACGCAAGGTGGACGACCCGGCACCCGAGGATACAGTGGACAGCGAAGCGCAGGCAAAACTAAAAATCATGCCTGGGGAGAAACTCTCCGAGTTTGCGCAGCGTGTGAACCAAGCCCTACCGCTGTCCGAAGTGCAGAAGAAGGGAAAGAAGATCGAGGGCGTGAGCGACCACAAGATGACGAGACACGAGAAGAAGCTTCGCAAATTGCAGGATGGCTGGCGCAAGGAAGAGGCTCGCCTACGAGACAAAGAGCTGGAAGAGCGAGAGCTGGCCGAAGAGGAGCAGGACGAGCTTGATATGATGTGGGAAGACAAGACGGCGGATCTGCCTGTTGCCGGGAAGAAGAAAAAGAAAGGAAAGCGGAAGCTGGTCGCCGGCGAGGTCGATGATAGAGAGGAAGATCCTTGGGAGGCGTTGAAGAAGCAAAGGCAGCAGAGGAAGGGCCTGCACGACGTCGTCACCGAACCGCCTACGTTTGAGAAAATCCCGAGGGAGATTTTCAAGGTGAAAAATGGCGCCAAGGTGAACGTGGGCAATATCCCCAATGCCGCCGGGAGTCTGCGCAAGAGGGAAGAATTGGGGGAGGAGCGGCAGACAATCATCGAGACCTATCGAGCTCTCATGGAGGCGAAACGGAACCATTGAATCCGGAGCATCCTGGAAGGGCATAGCTAAGGATTAGCTTACGATGCTGAAAGCTCTATCAATATACTATTGTAAACCCTATCGTCCTGTCTCTCAAAATCATCCGACTTCATCATGTTCGACTGTCGTGCGTCGCTGTTGCCTGAGGCAGAACTGCAACCAAGGTTGGAATGGAGGGGGCGCGCAAATGCCAAGGCGCTAGGCGGCCCCGCCAGATCTGGGCCGCAGGACTTTTGCCTACCCCAAGCAGCCGACATGCAACCACAACCCAACAGCACCCCTCGTTCGATCCTTCACCTGTGCAGATTTCTTTTCTGAGATGATTTAGAGTACCCACCCATCTTTTTCCCCAACTCGGCCTGTGGTAGTAGCAAGGGACGGGCGGCGCACGATGGCGAAAAGCTTCGACGATCTTATTGAATTTCTTCTCGGGGAGATCGCTCTCTGTGGAACCAGAGGTATGTTTGATTGGTCGCTGTGCCAGAGCCGTTCACCAGTTCGAATCTCGCGCTGGCCATGTCGAGTCAAATATCTCTTTTCTAAAATCAAGGTTTTGCACGCTCATCCTTTACCTACTCCTGAGCACTTCTTTATGCCGATTTTAGTTCAGCCGTATTTTGTTCTCATCTCTTTCCCTGTCCTCTGGCATTTCCCGTCGCTAACCTTGGTGAACAGGAGCGAGCACCGCAGACTTTCGTAGCTTCGTTCAAAAATATTACCAAGGAGACGATAGACGGCCTCCAAAACCACAAAGGGGTCCAAAAGGCTCGAAGGCGTCAAAGGCTTCTAACAATCGTAATGCACCTGCCCAGGATCCAAAGCTCAGCCGGAGCTACCTGGAGAAAATCTGGAACTGGCTACGTAACCACCGAGACATCCGAATACTCCACCAAACGGAAGAATGCAACTTATCTCTATCCGAGTTTGAAGCCTTAGAGTCCCAAGCAGATGGTATCGACCGTGCGGAGCGTCCCGCTGACAATTCGCGACCAACGACAGCTACGAAGCAACCTCGCAGACGGGTCGGCCCACCAGTATCGGAGGCCTTCTCACAACAACTTCGTCAAGCTTTGGAGAGGGAGGATGAAGGGCCTAACGTTAATACCCCACCAGCCGCATATGATGTGTACCGAATTTCCACCCCAACAAGCGCTCGCACACAGAGCAATCACCAGACCCCAACCCCTGGAACGTTTACAAAGCGTTTTTCAGCATCTCTGGAGGACAAATCAGACGAGTCTAGCGGCGCAATAGTAGGAATAGTGCCTCCGCCCAACGTCGCGCCTTCCACCACCCAAGGTCTTCGACGCACTCCGCGCGAGACTCCCGAAAAGGACACCAGCAGCGCTGTGCAGGTCTCTTCCCCATCATCTACCCGACGCTCCTCCCAAGTACTTTCTCAAGACCTTCCCCAAGAGGCTGGACAAGGCGCCGACCAGGCTCATGGTATGAATTTCGTGGATACTGACTACGCCGAGCGCCGTGATTCCAAAGCGAGGCGAGGCCCCCGAAAGCTGCCCAAGGGTATTCTCATGAACGATCCGGTCTTCGATCAACCCAAATTCATTCCCAAGGCGCCACGCATGTATGCCAGTCAAGACCGAACTTGGAGGGCGATCGCGGGGCATTCCGTAGATCTGCAAAAGCTCCCCGGTATGGAGTTTAGACTTTTGTCAATCATCGCAGCCCATGGCGTTGATGGGATTCTCCAACCTGACCTAGTCAAATTGAGCAACCAGGACAAACGCTCTGTACCACACAGGACGGACATGCTCGCCAAGAAGGGATATATTGAGAAGAAACCTGTTCACGCAGCGAAGATGCGGACCAGTCTCTGCATTCACAAAAGATTCGCCCATAAGGGCCATTACATAACAGGAGGCGATAAGGTGGAAGATGTTTTTGTCAACGGGACCATTGTTCTGAGTAACTTCGTTGGCCTCCTTTACAAAGTATTGAAGAGTTCCGGAGTCATTGCAACAAGGGATTTACGGAGGAAGATGGCAAGCTCTAACCCTCCGCAAACGAAATGCCGGCACCCTCTAACGTTGAACAGGGGATTTCAATGAAGGCATGGAACAAGCGTGCAACTGGAAGCGCACTCATTCGACTTGAAGAATCAGGACTTTTGAGAAGGTTCAGGGCGCGAAGAAAAGGGTCTGGAGACGTCTGGCTCATCTGCATATCCGCCCTGCGAGAACCAACCGAAGACGATATCAAGAACCTTTACTTCAAACGCAAGAATGACCGAATTCGACCGACGACCAACATTCTTGAAGAGGATGAAGATGGTGACGACATTATGCGTGATCTCGAGCTGGAAGTCGAATTCGACGACGAGACGGGCGATCCTGATGAGGATGGTGGTCTCGGAGATCAGACCCGAATACCACCTCAATGGGATCCAACCCAGCCGGTGACAAACCTGACCTTCAACATGCTCGACCTAGCAGGAGGGAAAGGCTGCAACTCGTCTTTTCTTCGTGAGCGTACTGTCGGTCGATTCTGGAAACGTCCCGTCGAGGCGATTATGACACGCATCACGGACAACTGGGAGGAGAGCCAACCGCCGCATCTACGACATCTAGCGGTTGTGAGAGATACTGCTGTCACTCAAGAGAGGAAATACGTCCATTACATCTATCGGACCCACGGGCACTTTCAGAAAGCCGTGGATGCAAACGAAGCCTCGTGGGAAGCAGTCAAAGCGGCACAGAAAGCGCGCAAGAACAACAAGAACACGACTGTCCAAGAAACCGTAGATCTCGATGCCTGGGGTTTTGCAAAACGCAATCTGAACGACTTTCTTGGTCGACACGGCTCGTCTTCGCTAGCCGTGTGCTTGCAAGCTATCAAGCCAGGTCGTCGTGGAACGCAGAATTGGGACAACAAACTGTATGAAGAAATGGGCGATGCGAAACCCGGGCGCGAATACAGGCCCCCGCGCCCCTCATCTTCATCTGTAAGCCGCAGTGAAGTCGTAGCACGAATGGAGAGGAGGGAGGCGACACGTCTGAAGCGTATACGCCAGTATGCTCTTGAAACAGCCTTCCAAGAGTCCGGGCAGGTGGCTCAAGACGATGAAGACGTATACCCAGGTCCTGCCAAACGTCCACGTCTGTTTGAGAAACCGCAGGATAGGTCCAACAACGCGCGAGGATTACTCACGCTTGAGCAACGGGCACTCTTGGGCCTATCTGCGAGAGGGCCCATTAGCAAAAGTGTTATAGAGCAAATTCGAGAGCACCGACGGAAAACCGGGGATCCGTCAGCCATACCCGATGTCATTGTGCGTGACGAAAACGATGACTCTTTTCCTTTGAAAGTTTCTAAGCCGGTTGTTAAACCACTGCTCACAATGGAAGAGAGGATTGCGCGAGGCCTGCCTCCCAAAGGACGACTCAAGCAAGGCATTGAAGATCAAATTCGAGAGTATCGTCGGCAGACCGGGAATCCAACCGCGTTGCCGGATGTTCTCATACAGGATGACGATCGAGCACGCAAACCGAAAACAAAGAGGGTTAATAAGTCTCCTAAGAAAGACTCGAGCGGTGTCAAGCAACCTAAACTCACGGTGGCTATCAGAGTCGCGTATGGGTACCCTGCCAAAGGCAGATTGAGCAATGTTCAAATTGAGGAATTGCGACAGAAACTCGCTACCGCTTCCGAGTCACAAACCTGTGGTGGAACGACGCCTATGGGCCATAGTGGAAGCGATGCAGACACCCCAACTGCAGTGGTCGACGACAACATTGGCGAGGATGACCACCAAGCACCGCCCGGGCCTGCAAACCAGCTTGAAGTGTCTACAGAAAAGGAATTACCAAAGGAATCGGAAGCAACGGGGACCGAAGACCTCGTCGATTGGTCTCCTCGCACGAAACGCAAAGCGGACGAACTCGATCACACCTGGGAAAGGCTACCAAAGAGGGTGCGTGCAGAATATACGCGGAATAGCCCTATCCCGAGTCAACAGAGAACAGAAGAGCCGGTTAGGATACCGTCATCACCAGTAGCACCACTCACAAACGCGCCGTCTGAGGAGCAGCAACATAAATCATCCGACATAACTCAAAAGGACCAACTAGAAGTGACAACAGTACCGCAGATGACCCCGCCCTCAGTACCAAAATTATCCCATTATCGAAATTCTTCTATTTCCATAGTATCCCAACCTCTTCCCACTCCGGATGAGGTTGGAGAAGCTCAAAATGCATTTTCTGTCGATGCTCCTGCGGTATTCGATCCAACCACCACGTCATTACAATTCGTAGTCCCCGAAGCGACCAGGGCCTCACAAACTCCGCCCCCAACTCTAACCAGAGAAATCGGATCGTCTAAATCCTTGGAATCCGGCGCGGCCAAGACCTCTCAGATGCCCCATTTGGCCGTAGCCACGACGCCGAAGCCTGGAGGTCGTCCTGTGAAACCGCTACCAATCGAGATTGCTAATCGGGTGGAAGAAATTGTCAATAAGTTCACGCAACGCTCAAAGCCCGGCATCTACATAAATCCTTTCATGACTCGTCCAACTCCGCGAGGTCGTCCAAAGAAAGCATTGTTTGCCATTTTCAAGTCACTCAGACTTGGGGAATTTGACTGGTTTACGCCTGAACCGGTATTAGAATCAAATGCGAAGAGTCGTGAGAAGTCTATTCCGAAGAAACGGGGGAGACCGAAGAAGGCAAGGTCTATCGTGAGCAGTGGCGAGAATGTGCTGGACCATCAGAATGAAGTATTACGCGCTCAACCCAAGGAATCCATGCCTACGGTTCCAGCTGAAGCTGGCCCATTCGTGAGTGAAGGAATGACTCTTGGAGAGAAACAGGTAGTGATAGAGAATGCCACTACTCCCTTTCAAGGCCAAACCACCTTAGAGATAAACTGGCCTTCAGACTCAATCGCGGCGCCTAGAATCGAAGCTCCGAACCCCACTCAACCGCAATTGGAACCGCCTATTCTTCATTCATCACATCCAACCTGGAATGCAATCAATGTTCCGCCATCACTTGCGTACGCCAGCCCATTCGTCAGCGAAGCAGGCCCGGGGTCTCAATCTGCCGCCCCATCTGCAATCCAAAACGAAACAAGTAACGGGCAAGGCCAAAGCCCATCAGGTACTCTAGCGAGTAACAACGCGGATGGTAACGCTGCTGACCGATATATTCCTGTCACCCAGAATTCCGCTGGAGATGGTAAGCCAATTCTGGTAGGTGTTCAAGAGCTCAGTTCGAATTCAATTCAGCGAAGGCCGAGGACTCTAGCATGGCCTACGGGCGTACGGCTTGGCCAAGGAAGCGTTCATCACCTGCGGACAAAGATATTCCTGGACATCGTTCAACATTGCGGCGGTGTATTCCCAGGGAATGGGGAGATATTCGTCCCGTTCTACACCTTCTGGGAAAAGCAGGCACCGCCCAGGTGGAACAAACCCGACCGTACCACATTGAACAATACGATGAAAGCGATTTTTCAATCGCGCAAGCTGAAGAAGATCCAGTTCCAGCATGCAAACGTCTTTGGGGAGAAAGAAATGAAGAAAACAATACTCGCTCTTCCAAACATTAGCACAACTGGTCCAGAAGTCAAAAAGCTTCGCCGTAACATGGTCGCAAGCTATCCGGCACGGTTCTTCCCTGAGGAGATTCGTGAATTTCTTGGCGAGGGACTGCAATGGAGAAGGGTGCCAGTGGCGGCCAAAGATCTTACGATCGAGGTTACAGAAACAAAGCCAGAGCAAATGCTGCAGCAGCGACTCATAGCCTCTATGGAGGTCCGCCAGAAGAGAGCCGAAGAACGGAAACGCAAGGATGCTGAGGATCGCAGTGCAATGAATGCCCAGCTCGAGAGGAATCTCCTAAAGCAGCGTTCACACACTCGCGGACGACGGCTAAACCGCGTTAGGCTGGAGACCCTGATTGTTGTTGCTCGAAACAAAACCTTGCGGTCGAACAGTACTCCTCCCGCGAGACTTCAAAACAATCCCAACAACGCGCAAGAAGGCAATGCGGTACAAAACGTATCAGACTCGGACATTGAGGCACAAGGCCACCTGAACCGACCCGCAGCCCCACGTTTCGAATTTCTCGTGAACTCTCAGAACGATGAGACCCAGGGCATTGAGTCTTCGGATACGGACTCTGATTACGTTCCACCACGGGCCTCTACATCTACTGGAAAACCACGCCAAGGATCCGCCTCCTCGAAACGGAAGGTACCGTCTGGTGGAAATGATCAAGCAGACAAAGACGGATTCGTGAATGTGGACGCTTCTACTTTCGATCCTAATTACGAGCGGCAGACCGTCACCACCCTTCTGAACCCAGACGTGAGATTCTACCGCAATATCGGCACATATTCGACAGAATATGCTGTTGAGAGAAACGCACGCCTTGATCTTTGGGTTGCGCCTCTCAAGTCACTCCCCGAAATCGTCGCACAAGGCCTAGGGAAGCCTGCAGAGAATGTTGTTCGATGGGAACTAGAGAAAGCTATGCTGCAAGATCCGACGCATAGGAAATTCTACAAGGATGTTGGAGATATTATGTCATGGGAGGAGCAATACAAATCCTACCAGTTGAGAAATGGCTTGCCGGAGACACAGGACGTGACGGATCCATTTATCAACCTCACAGTTCCTGGACCTCATGTGTCTGCTCCTGTTATGCCTCTACGTCCTGGCGTCGCTTATAGGCGTCGTTCAGGGAAACGTATCAGGGACGTTGAGGATGACGGGAACCACGGGACTTCCGAAGAAGGGCCTCAAACCAAGAAACCGTGCTATCATCAGCTACTACTAGCGACAAACGTGCGTCAGAGTAGTACAGACACGACCGACGAAGAGGAGAGCGCCTTACCATCGAAGAAACAACGATATCATACTCTGTGTACCGAGCCAACTGTTGTAGAGCGATTGGTCGGCCTGACGGGCAACCCAGATGAACCGATTCCGGTTTCGAAGCCCAGGTCAACAACCTCAACCTGGAAGGGCGAAAAGTCTAACGAAAAGTCTAAGAAGAATAAATCGCGTGCCCACAAGAGCGTTACTGAGTTTGACACCGTCGGCAAGTTTAAGAAGCTTACGATGACACTTGTCATTGCATCTTCCATGTCTGGAGAAAATGATGGCGTCGACTGGGGTATCGTCGAGAGAGTGTATGGCTCTGATTCTAGCTTTGAGCTACCGAAGACGAAGAAGTTGTGGACGTGGTTACGGAAGAACATGACTGGGCCTCTTAAAGCTCTAACTTCGGCATTTCAAGATTCTTTCCTGGACGCCTACGAGAAAGGCAAGTTGGACAGTATCACAGACATCGAAACACATGACTGGGTTTCTCTCGTGTATTGGGCATGCAAGAATTGCAAGTCTCCCGATATTCCGCTTCCAAAAGATCTTGAGAAGCTTCACGACTTCTTCGTCGACGAATCGAGCTACGAGCCTTACAATCGCAAGGACTGGTACAAGAAAGACTTGCCCATTGTCCACCGCGAACGGCGCACTTTGGATTCGAGCTTCCACCTCCCTATCCACTCGGCGAAGGCTTCAACTTCCATCCAGGAACAGAACGCCTTACGTGCGCGGTCCTGGATCCGTTCCAACATCGCAACACCCCAGCCCGTCTACGACGCTGATTTTGCTCACGACAAGCTAGAGCCTCTCGGCGAGGAGGTGTTGAAAGAAGCTGTGAAAGATTTAATGAAAACGAAGACTATCAAGCAGAGGAAGGCTAAACGTCTGTTGCCTGGCCGCAACTTCAATTTCACAGCCACGTATGCTATCAAGTATAAACGAGTGCTGGAACTACAAAACTTCATGGACGCTGTCGAGTACAAAAAGACCCTGGACCGCGCATTCTCCGATGTGGATCCTAGCAAGCGAGCTGTTCGAATTTCCCGCAGTGCATCGGAAGGTGCATCCATGACACTCCTTTCTCTTCTCGGGGAAGGATGGGTGAGAATAGTACCCCGCTTGCCACCGATCAACAATACTATCGACGCTCCATCTCCAAGGATCTCCATGTGGGGATTCTCCACCGCCGAATATAGTATGCGCAATCTCGATCGATCTCAACTCTTCTGGGACATTGATGTCGTGCCTACGCCAACATATCAACACGGCAACCCACTCTTGCCATCAGGTGACCCACGAGCTTCCCCAGGCGGAATGTGGGCACAACTGCCTGAACCGCCACTAGCGGATCTTGATGACACCGAGGCATTGCTACCAGTATGGAGTACAATTGACGGGAGACGTGTCATTTGGCCCTGGTGGAATCGTGTGCTCAACCTCGTTCTTCATGCCGTCACATTCCTACCCGGATCCCCTAGCGAGACAATCTACCAACAGTGCAGCGAAGGCGCCGAGCTCTTCGAGGTCGAAATGGTACTCTCGTGGCTTGTATCTGTCAACGCAATCCAAAAGTCCGTCGGCATCCAAGGAAGTCCTAAGGTGGCAACATACCGAGCGCATCAATGCTTCTGGGCTTCTTTTGGCGATGAATTGATTGGCGAGGCAGACGACTGGTTTGGAGAGTATATCAAGAGGAAAAAGACGACGGACGCAGCCCGAGAGCCATGGCGTCCGAGATATAATACTCGCTTCTCTGAATTGTTGAGTGCCGTGCAAGAGAAGGCCGCAGCGACGAGCCCGGAGCTGAATCCTGGAAACGGGACATCGATAGGTAGGGGGATTGCACGTGTTTCTGAGGCCATCTTCGAGGACTCGAGGACCCAGTATCGGCACGTGAAGAGTCTGGATCTGGGAATTGAATCGAATGGGCGATCGTCAGCGAGTGCAAACACAGTGGAAGGGAGTCAAATGGACTGGCAACCAAGACCGTCCACTTCCAGAAAGCCGAAGGTTTCCTTTGCTCCTTTACCCGAGAGTCGAGAAATCCCTGCACTTGACGAAGCTGATAGGAATGGTGATCTGGATGCAGATGGGGAGGCTGATGCGGAAGGCGAGCTGGATGATGAGATGCTATGAGTTGATGTCATGAGTGACATTCGATGACGGCTAGGTGGAATCTCGATCTTTTGCTTTGGCGATGTATGGTATTTTTTGTTTTGTAAGCATGATTTTCTGGTGTTGACGGATTATTGGGGGATTATACCACGTGCTTTACGCGTTCGACGCGAATGACCGATATTGGCGGGGACAGGCGAAAAGTCAGAGAGGGGAATTTGCTGAGGATCGATGTGCATGCTAGAGCTCTATCATCCTAGAAATATTTGATCTCAAGAGATAATATTTCAAACATCGCCTCTATAGTCGGGACCTACTCATCCAGGCAACAGGCTTAAAAACTTGTCGCAGACAATAATAGTGCCATTGTATCGTGCAACCATGCAGGCTGAAAATTCGGTGTTTGCTCACATCTCAGGTCGCCATGTTCAGCTCATTACCTCTCAGTCAAAGCGCGCAAAGCATCAGCGTCATTCATTCCTGTGACATCGAAGAAAGTGTGGCTGGGGGCTGGATGGATTTGACGTAAAAGCAGTCATTAGGGAGCATATTAACTTTGACGTTGGCCAAAATGGAAACTAGGATTTTAATCCTTGAATAGACATTCTTTGGGTAGCATTTGTAGAAAATCAAGGGGGTTAAGCATTATGGACTGCTGCTAGATTTGCATTCAGTGGAAAAGGGATGGGCTGCCTTGCTGCAAAGTATGCGTGAGTGCTTGTATGAACGGACGGTTTGGGGCGATAGGTCTAAATGGACATTAGTATTTTCGATCCTTTAAATAAGCATTCTTTGGGTAGCATTTGCAGCAATTTCAAGGAGGTCAAGCCCCATAGACCGCTGCTACGTTTGCGCCAAGCGGAAAATGGATGGTCCCCTCTGCTTCAAAGTAGGCGTGCGTGCTAGCCAGAACGGACTGTGATTGGTCTAAGTGGTTCGAATTTTGATCATGTGTGTGAAGAAACAGGTATTCATTTTGTATTGACATTCGTGGAAGTCTACCTAACGCCTCAATGAAAGATATTTTCTTTCTAGAAAACCTCCAACCCGGGAATCACCAATTTCCATGCCCAGGGTATACCTCTCGTCAACAGAATACCGTAGACCCGACCTAGCAAAGAAAGAACGACAACCGCGAGAGAAAAGCGCTTTCATCAACGTACGGTACATTTTTACCCAGACATAACGAGTTCCCCAAAACTCCGATGAGGAACATCATGGCAAACAAAAAAGCGAGCGGCGCTTCAACAATTCTTGAAAATGTAAAAGGGATATAGCTCTGCGACAGCGGGGCTTGCTTCATCTGTACACGGAGGATCTCCGTGCATACCTCGAAGCTCCATTTGCAGGAATATACTGGAGGTCGTCGCCCCCCCATTGATCCATCGCGCTATCTCGTCGACCACTCAAGGTATTGTTACGTCTGAGCGGCGGTCTCTGTTGAGACTGGATATGTTCGACAGCTGCTTGAACGCCTGCCTGCACAGCATCCGTGAGCTCATTAGTGCTGCCTGGGAGATATCGTGGCGACTGCTCTGGCATGATTGCTTTCGGAGCAGGCACAAAGCTGTAGTGGGGTACCGTCTCGACGTACTGCGGTCGAACATCATGGTCATAGGGCATGGCGCGGGAGTGTTGCATTGATTCCTGCTGCGTTTGTATCGGTATGCTAAATCGGCGGCTCTGGAGCTGTGGTTGTGGACTCCATTGGCCGGTGACTTGGGGCTCGTGGATCTCCTCGACGAATAGTGGATCCTTACGAGGTTGTGATGCTCTGTGGCTGCGATGGGAGGTTTGAGGAAGGGGGTAGCCAGGATAATCATTTACGTGTAAATCTTCTCGCAAGATAGGAACGGCGCGGTGAGGTAGATCCGTATTGCTCCTGTAAAGTGACCCTCTGCGTGTTCGAATAGGGATTTCACCATGCCTTCTCCCATGAGTTCTTCCATGAGTTTGCTCGTCGCTGGAAAAGTCACTGTCGTATCTGCCGGTTATGACGGTTTCGTTCGAGCTGACGTTCGAAGGAACTGGTCGCATTGGCTCACTATACTCCCACTTTGCGGATGCAGGGAATGGAGGAGATCTTGATGTGTGGCGGCTGGAGCGGCGGGCCCCATGCTTGACCCGTCCGCGACCCTCGTCCCTTCCTCGTCCGCGCCGCTCCCGGACCGTAGGGTCGCTATCACTATCATGACTCCGCCGCCTACTCCGTCGATGGTCGCGATCGCTCTCGTTGTCTCGACTTCGATGGTGAGCAGGGGATCGGTTGTCATCGCTTTCGCTGTGGCTATGGTGTTGCTGTGATCGCGATCGTTCTCGGTCACTATCGCCGTCGCTGTGGCGATCGCGGTTACGGGCACGCTTGATCTCCACGGGAGCTGGGTTATTTATAATGACGTTAACAGGGGGTTGCTGTGGCAGGGCACCCTTGGACGATCTTGGAGAGCTGTTCTTGATGGGCTTGCCGTTGTGATGACCAGTGGAGGGCGATCGCAAAACGGATGGCTTCTCTACGGATCGTCCATGGTGTAGGTCGACGGGGTATGGTGCCATACTCGACCCGCGATGATGAGAGTCTTTGTCCTTGTAGGACTTCGTTACCCTTCCACGATTTGGATCCCGTGACCGGTTTCTTGATTGGCTCCGCGCCCTACCTTTGCTCATCGACCGGCTTGCGCTTCTCGATGGGGTTACATAGCCGTAGCCTTCTTCGACGGATTCTTCAGTGTAGGATCCGGTTTCGAGCTCGTCATCAGTGTCTGTTTCGCCACTGCCTGAATCCTCCTCGTACCTCGAATCGACAATATTCAGATTTGACTGTTTCTTTTTCAGCAAACGGGCGGTGATATTCTCGATAATGTGTTTGGGAGATTCGTGTCGCATGCTTGGCTGGGAACTAGCCATTGGAAATGCGCCCGGCATATTCGGAATAGAATTTTGGTGTGAGATTTGTGGTCCTGGTGGGTATTGTGGGTATTGTTGCGGATGAAACTGTTGCTGCTGCTGCGGCTGCTGCTTGGGAGGCCCGTTGGGAGGTGGTGGTGGTGGAGGTTGCCCTGGGCCTCCCTGAGGTCCAAGTATGTTCTGGTTCGGCCCCATGTGCTGAATGGGAGGAGGCGGTGGTGGTCCCGGCACTGGCCCAGGGCCTTGCCCTTGCCCTTGGTTACGCCCTTGAGACTGATTGAATTGTTGATTCGGATGGTTTCCCTGGGGTGGACCGAGTTGCTGGTTTTGATTCCCCTTTTGGCTCTGGCCAGATCCGTGATTAGCATTATGACCCTGTGGACCAGTTCCTTTTGGAAGATCACCGGTATTGGCATTCATCTTGGATGGATGGATTTGAGCTCCAGGTCGTTGCTGTGTCTGCATGATAATCTCAATGCGATAAAACGTTCTGTCGAAATAGCCCTTCCTCCTCCATCCCAGGTCGACTCCAGCAATTTTCCATTCCAGGTTGGGGTTCTCTCGCTGCAGGCGTAGGGTCTCATCTTGAACCAACCTAGCCACATTTGCATAGGCGGTCTTGGAAGGTATGGCCTCCAGAGTCTGCGTGGCCGAGGGATTTTCCTTGAGCATCCTGGCTAGCTCTTGCCGAAGGTCCTTGAGTGTGCTAGGCGCTTGGTGTGGTTTAACGAAGTCCCAAGATTTCTCAGCCCTCCGTTTCCAGACCCAATGGGAAAGCTCTGGATCATAAGGGGCGTACTGATTATGGAAGTTTTGGGCTCCTTGGTTCCCCTTTTGTTGGCCGCCATTCTGGAAATTCTGCTGTCCTGGCTGGCCTTGGCGTGTCTGGCCTACGTTCTGCTGGTGCTGCTGGTGCTGCTGGTGCTGCTGGTGCTGGAGGTGGTTGGGGGGAGGCGGCGGCGGCGGCGGCCCGGGAATATTCATGATGAAGTCAGGTCGGTCTTCGACCTGATAGTACTGTCAGGAGAAGTGAGAAAGGGCAGTGGGGCGGAAGGCCCTTTGCAAGTTTAGTGTGCTTAAAAGGGGACAGTTTGAAAAAGGCTTGGAAACAATCACAATAGGGCCACGGAATCACAACAACTGAGGCAGTGTTGAGCGGTGCGGATCTAATATATGGACTTGCCCCTCCCGTGATTGTCTCACCTTTTGCCAACGCATTCACTAGGCCTAACGGCACAGTATCACAGTAGTCGCCGCTACCTAGAGTGACCCACGCACGCCCTCTGAACTCGGGTATCGGGTATGTCGTCGAGACGGGGCTCAAGAGGTGGAACAAGGAATAATTGGTCGAGTGGCAGTCACTGCAGCCCTGGATAACCATTCGCTGTGAGTCCTTCACCGGAAACATGTCCGCCCAAAAGAAGGCAAACTTCCAGCCCTTAGTCAGATTGCTGCAGCTCCGGCGTCTTGGATGAAGTTGAGCCTCAAACTTTCACCGGTCAGGCTGAGGGTGGTCAACGCCTTTGGCTCGATAGCCGGTCGTTCCACAAGCCCAGGCTGGGGTTCCTTTTCGGCCATGCATGCGCTCTCTGCAAGCCGTTTCTTTGGATCCGGTGTGGAAGAAGAACACAAAGATAGGCGCGCACGCTAATATGACGAATCCCGCGCGTTTGTCGATGGCACGATCATCTTGGTGATGGTGAAGAGCGAAGATGCCGTCAGGGTAAACTCATGTTCGCATTTCCAAGCGTCCTTGGGGAAAGCAGGTGCGCTTTGGCCGCGGAGTGCCCCGCTGCATTCACTTGGGCACCGCACCACCCGTGGACACCATCTCCAGGCTGAAAAGCAGGCAACCGATCACAGGTATCATGGCTTTGTGTCGGTCCAAGCCTTCTGACTGATCCTCTTCCCTCGCCAGGTGTCCGTGTGCGGGCTCTCGCCAACCCATCTCATCTCATTAGCTGCCATCGTTGCGCAACAGCTATCACTTTATGGCTCTGGTAAATATCCTGCCAGCCGCACATATTGTCCCTCGGCCTCTCCACGCGACGACGATCGCCAGAGGTGCCAGCATAATGCAGGACCGAGGCCACGCAGGATCAAGACGGTCCTGCGCAGAAAAGGACCGGACGCCAGCGAGGCCGCAAGCATCCTTCTCTTGCAGCCATCCTACGCACACGAAGTGCGCCCGCATCTGCACGTCGTCATGCCCCCAATGCCCGGCGATGGTCCTCTCACTTGCATATCCCCTCCTCCAATTGCCGTAGTCTTGGATGTCTACACTCTTGATTGAGGACGAGCTGCTAAATTAGCTACACCGGATGCTAGCGGACGAATGGCCCGTCACTGCGATAAGCTTGCCAAATGGGAATGAGAATCCTCAGCCTTGGAGACAGGGCGACAATATGATTTGGCTTTTTAGCATGCAGTTGAGCATCAAGACGAGTACCATTGGACAGATCGCCTCTGTATGCTGCGATTGGCAGTTTGTTCCGAATATACCGTTCTGAAGCTCATGCCACTTGACGTCGAACAGAACGCGAACCCCACCGGTCGGGGCGAGCCGCCTTTCTCAACTACTGTGGTATCAAGGCAAGCTTCACTACCCATGCTGAGTGTGCCAGGGATCTCACTTTCATGACCAGCGGTTTCGCTGCCTGAGGCATGCCATCTGTTCCGAGACCACGTCGATGTCTCGATCGATGAGCCTCCGTTCTTGAGCATCTGACCCTGGTATCAGGCCACTGCTCGCTTCACATTCCAACAATTTACAACACAAATCATCCAAATCGGCAAATACGGCCCCACTGAGGTTGCAATGCAGTAGAGACTATTCAACGACCTTACCTCTATTCCTCTACGGGGTTCTGCGGGACGATATTTGCCACCTCATCTAAATCGGCTTAACGAATGGGAGCTTCCCGTGCCCGCCTCGAACCCTGGTTTTTCGATTCTATCAGTGAATGCTGACAAAAGTAATAACCACGCTTATCACCATCTCCCCACACCGGTCCATAGCTCCACCAGTTCACCCTCCAAGCCCAAGGGTAAACCTTTCAAGGTGCGAGCTTGGATCACACAAGCAAAGCGTCAGCCCGTCTACTAGTCCCATTTAGTCGGTCATCTTCACTGTCTCTGATCTGACATGCCTTGGTGATATGTAGTTATCGACACATTGCTCTCAGCCTTATCCCCCCGAGAGCAGCGGTAGGTCATGCAGTCCGACATCATCACTTCCTAGCAGCTCCTCTATGTGTCGAATAAACACGGGCTCAACCGCATCGATCAATTTCATCCCTCAAGATCGTTTATCACGGCAACGTTATCACTGATCTCAAAGGCTGCCATCAACGATCCCAGAGAAGAGTGCCCTGTCAAATATCCGCCATATCCGCTTAATTTCGCCTTCGCCAGCCTTCCCAGCTATTCTATCTCGCGTTACAGGCCCTCGTTCCAGATCTCAGCATAGCCTATCCCGTACTACTCCACCCACTTCCCCGGACCCAGCCACTGAGCCAAGCAACACGCTCAAGCCCCATGTTTCAGGATACTCTGTCGTGCAATCAATAACATATTGCATGCTACGGAATGTCACGATCTCGCAGGCATTGGGGCGGGGTGGACACAAGGTCAAGACAGCAACTTGTAGGCTACTGTTTTATAAGCTTCTCTAGCATTGCAGTGTTCATATCGACTCGAACTCAGCCTAACCAAAAAGCCACTGCTCTTGTGCCATCGTGATACTATCCCGTAGAAACACGCCGATGGATTTCGATGGGCTGCTACCTTTCCATCGAGTAAAGTCCGAGCTAGATTTTGCGTGCAAAACAAAATCCATCACCTTCCTACATTAGCCTTGCAAACACGAGACCTGCCACTCTACGGACTTCGGTATGCCAAACCCAATTCGAACAAGAAAACCCCGAGCCCATAGACCGGCAACAACAGAAAACAATCAGTATGTCCCCCCAACTAGTAGGTTACTGATTCAGGATATCAGGCCAAACGCTCCAAACTTCACACTAAAGAATGACCATTGAGTCCGAAGCCCTCACAACACACCACCATTTTCAATATTCACACTTTCTTTGCTCCCTCCTCACCACGCCCGCATAGCAACAATACCAAAAGGGCATTCTCTGTCCATTCTTGTCGTGAGCCGTTGCCTCCCTTTCACTACCGTATATTCCTCTACCCGGCAGGACACAACACAATACACACGCAGTATCCATACACGGCAATCCTTGACACCAGCCGCGCCGACAAACCGTAAGTGTCCGCGTCGTATTGCTACACTATGTATGGCACCCACCCACCCAAGAGCACGACCGGGCAGGGGAAAAGATTCTTAGTTCGATAGATAGATAACTACATATATATCATTCATCTAGCAAATATCTAATCAATTTCGATCAATTCATTTACCACGTCCGCGTCCACTTCGCCGTATATGTATATGTGCGATTCAACATAGATCATCCCACTCCTTTCGTGACCCAGATTGCGGAATGTATCCCGAGACCAAGAACACATGTCACGACCATCAACAACACATCACTCAGAACATAGAACATAGAACGCGTGCGAGCACACTCATCATTTCATTTGATTCCAAGCCTCTTTCTATCTTCTCTCCCTCTCCCATCCATCCACATCCATCCCTCAAATCCCCATCAACATTAGAATTAACATTACTCCTCACTGCACCATACCCAACCAACCCACACAGCTCCAGCAAGGAAGACGCCAGTAGCTGACCAAAAAAAGAATTGGTATAATAAGCTCGTAGAAAACAAAAGATGTAGTGTAGGCTAGGTAAACGTAACCAGTACCGTACAGCGAGAGTATGAACATATGCAGTAATCCTGCAATCCTTTCCTTTCCCATCCGATCCACCATACAGCCACGCCACGCCAAAGACATGAAACGCGCCGGGACGACAGACAGCGAGGAGAGCTGTAGGACAAGGCACGGGTCTGTGCAGTGTAGCTCGCAGGCGGGACGGACAGGGGGAAGAAGGCAAGAGGGCGTCAACAGGAAGCTCGGTTCCTACAAAGACCCGTAAATCTGAGGCGACGAGTAAGGAAATCTTGCTCCCACACTTTCCGACCCCGCCCTCCGCCTCCCAGATCCTTCTCGAGAGTGTGTCTCAGGACGCGCCATCTCGTTCTGCAGCCTCACTCTCAGCCCACGCCACCTGCGCCCTACGCCCTGTCACGTGCACCGCGTCACTTCTCTGGCGTTTCCGACAACCCACAACCGCCGTCCCTCGGAGTCGCGTCCGATGCCCGGCTACATCAGCGGATTCTTGACATCCTCTGTCCCCCTCTTGAGCACCTCCTCCAATCTCCACCGCGGCGGCATAATCGGCTTCTCGCTCTTCTCATCCTTGACCCATTCCTCCGGCTCCGCTCCTCCAGCAACGCCGGAACTAAACTTGAGCTGAAGAACATCGCCAATCTCATCACACGCCGCGAGCATACGGTCTAGATCTTCTTTGGTATGCGCTGCGGAAACGCAGAAGCGTGCACGCGATGATACAAGAGGTGTGGCTGGGTATCCGACTACGACGACCGAGATCTTGCGACGAAGCATTTCGTGCGAGAAGGCTGGCATTTTGGCGGGGTTGTAGAGCAGAACGGGGATAATGGGCGAGTCGTCATGGCCGTAGACGATGAAGCCGAGACGCTTCAACCCCAGACGTAGATATCTTGAATTGAAAGCCAGGCGCTGGAGACGCTCTTCTCCTTGACCAGGGGAAATGTCTCCGGTAATTACGCGTAGCGAGGATGCGATCTGCATTAGGACTGGGGGTGCAGGAGATTCGGCGAACAGCATGGCAGCGTTTTGTGTCCTTAGCTTGTCGATGATGTGTTTGTCAGCAGCGAGGTATCCTCCATTCGCGCCGAATGACTTGGTAAGTGTGCCCATGAGGACATCGATTTCAGCAGGATCGATTCCAAAGTAATCGCAGACACCACGGCCCTGGGGTCCGAGAGCACCGATCGAGTGTGCCTCATCCACGAAAAGGTGGTACTTGTATTTCTGTTTCAGTTGAACCAGCGCCGGCAAGTTGCACATGGTCCCTTCCATGGAGTAGAGTCCTTCGACGGCGACTAGAATCTTCTTCCAGGGGCGATGTGTTCGTGGCTGGCCTTGTGAAATTTGTTCGCGAAGCACGCGCTCTAGATCTTTCATATCGTTGTGCTTGAACATGGTAACAACAGCACCGGAGAGACGGGCGCCGAATCGAATTGAAGAGTGGTTAAGCTCGTCGGAGATCATTAGACAACCCTTTCCAACCAGGGTCGGGAATGCGGTCGCGTTGGTGACGAAGCCCATGGAGAAAACCATGGCGGCGGGCTTTCGGACGAAATTGGCGATCAGGTCTTCGACTTCAAGCGTGAGGTCCGAGGTGCCAGCTTCTGATCGCGGGCTACACATGGCAATTCCGTACTTCTTGATAGAGGCCTCTGCCGCATCGGCGCATGGACCTTCCGACTGGGCGAATCCAAGATAGTTGTACGAGCTCATGTTCAGCGTCTCGGTGGTCGTTCCCTGCAGTGTGAAGGTGTTGTTGCCATCGTCCGACTTGCGGTCCAGGAGGGTGATGTAACGGCCAGGAACACCGGTCGTCGGGCGAGAGAAGCAGTCGTTGATCCTCATCTTTAACCGCCTCGTGTAGAAGTTGTCGAAGTCGCTGTTCAGCGGCGCATACCCGTCTCTCTCTGCTAGGTGCTGGTAGTGAGCCGCGCGGAGTCGCTTTCCGAAGAAATCCCGTACATGACCAAACACTATTAGAATCAAGTAGCTGATGTAAGTCGTCAAAAGAACGTAATACGGAGGCTCATCCTCGACCGGCTCGGCGAATTCGACTCCAGTATGTCTGCTGCTGTACCTATGGCTCTGGGATCCCAGAGGGCCAAATTGTGCGTGCGCCCTCGCAAGCCGACGGGCTTCCTCTGGCGTCGGCGGCTGGAAAAGGGTCTTGGGTTCTGAGGGCATCTTCTCGCCCGTGGCGGTTGTGAGGTTGATGGTCGGTAATGACAGTGAGGAAGAGTTGATCTGCTGGGGTGACGGCGAGTTGAGAAGGGCCTGCTGCTGGGCAACGATAGCGGCCTGCCAATCGCTGCGTCCCTTGGGGGAGCCGCCAAAGAGTGACGCCAGCTTGTTGGGCTTGGTGAAGGATGGGCGTCGCGTCTGGTCCTTCTTCTCGTTCATGACATCGATCGGGGGGGTGGTTGGGGAATTGGTCGCGAACGGGTTGATGTTGAAGCGATTCGGCATTGCAAAGGTCCGAGAGGAAAGCGCAGGGAAATGCTATGAAGACGCGGGGTTGCAATTGCAGCAGCAACAGGCTCGACGGGTGCCGCCAGAGTCTTTGTCTCGAGGGGCGGTGAGGGGGGCCAGGAGGCGGATCCGAGGGCGAAGACGAGCGCTAAGAATCGAGCAAATTAGCAATGCGACTCGCGAGTATTGAATTGATTGATCTGCTGCACTGCGAATGCGAGGTGGGGAGCGCGAGGGCGAGCGCGAGCGGGAGAGGACGAGAGGTGGAGTGATGGAGGGATGGAGGGATGGAGGGATGGAGGGATGGAGGGATGGAGGGATGGGGGGATGGGGGGATGGTGCTGGACGGCGCTGGACGCTCATTCGATCATGCCCGGAGCCACCGGATAGGAAGTCGCGCAGAAAGAGTGGAAGTCGCGGAGCAGGACCAGCAGGGGAGCACGAACTTGCCTGCGAAGAAACCGTCTTATTCACGGTAAATCAGCCCGCTCGATGCCGTCGACTGCGCTGCTCTTTCGGTGTTGTGGTGCCGCTTGGTTCCTGGGGCGCGATGCTTGTCCCTTGCCGACGTGTGGTTTTCGTGGCGCAGAGCTCGAGTGGAGCTTAGGCTGTGCTGCCGAAAGACTGTTCGCGGACCGAGATTGCCCAGACGACGCCAAGCTCCGTGGCTGGAGGTCGGCAGCCACGCACTCGAGTGCAAAGGGCCGTGGGCGGAGTGCAGGAGCGTCGTCGGTGGAGAGCGCGAAGCTGGAGCGGACGAAGAGGAGCACACAGTGAGATGCAAAGGGGGACGGCGCTCTTAAGATTATTATGAGGCGCACGAAATTGTGATGGTTGGTCCACTGTCCCTAAAATGAGACGCAAATCCCACCTGTACCCGGTCCGGTTCCGCCGCTGTCCAAGCGAGCCTCTCGAGGCTGCTCAGGGGAAAACTAGCCATGGGAACCGCGACTCGAGCTCACTCGAGCTCGCTCACTGTTCCCAGCCCGAACGAGCTCCGATCACCAGGGGCCGAGCGCCCAACGGCCAGAACGGCACTGCATTGATGAAGTCGCTGCATCTGCACGCCATCCTGTCAGGCGGTCAGCCTCACCATCAGCTAGAAACCACCGTCCCGTCTTCTACACAGTATATATCATACATCACGCCCCCCTATCCACCGAGCTATCATCGCAGCGCCAGACGAGAGCGAAAGGCCGAAACATGATTCCGCCGCCCGGCCTCCGGGGATCCCACGGCGGCTCGCGCAAAAAAAAACTGAGGATTGAGCCACCGATGCCCGATGCCCGATCCAGGAGTCGGATGCCTTAAGGCTGATCTGGACATGTGGATTGTCATAGCGCCGTAATAATTAATGCCTCTCACCCACAGCAAGCAAATGTCTGTTACGCTGAGCCATGGACACTCCTCAGAAGATTATTATGGCTGTCTGTATAGGGGTCCACGGGTCGACATCGGAGAAGAAATTGTTTGTAAAAAAAATTTGGTCGGAAAACAGACCGGGTCTCTGACATCACCAGCGGTCGTTGACCTGGGATATCCCGTCGGCGTCTGGTCGTAAAACCACGAGGACAAGTAAACATCATCTTGTCGTGAAAATGTGTTCAGTGTCTCTGGTGGAATCATGTCAACGTCGTTGACAATGGTGCGTTTTCTCACCAACACTCCACATTTCACCATCACAAGAAGCTATGATGAAATCGTGTCTCGCTGTTGATGGTAAATCTGTAAACAGATAGATAGATAGGTAGACGGATTGATACGAGGAGTGAGTAAAAAGCATCTTGTCCGCACAGCGGGCTATTCTTCTCTTCCAACCTCGTCTCCTCCAACTTCTCCAAAGTGTAGTCATCAAGAAAGCTCCCCAGTTCGACATATGAAATCCCGCACGCAGCTCGCTACAAAGAATAACCCACACACACAAGACATAAAAATGCTGAACACCTCCAATTTCCGACAAAGTAGACGTGAACAACAAACACACAAAACAGCAGACGGGCACACTCAACCCTGCATACGTTTCAACTCCCAACGGCCCATTGCTGCCGCCTGGAAAGGGGCTGGGCACAAGCATCGCCAGTCTGCCTCTTCTGTGTACACCCTGCCGGATCCACAACCTGCAACGCCGTTGGAATCCCCCTCCCAATAATCGAGGTCGTTCAATCTGCGTTAACGAGCTATGGGGCGGGCTTTGTCGAATTAACTACTCATGGAAGTGGTAAAGATGGAACCGCGACAAACAAAGAATATTCGGAGGCTGAGAAACGCGTATTTCGAGCGGGCTGAGAGGGATATATGTAGTAGAGAATCGGACGCATATTAGGGATTGCACAGGGCGGACAAGGATAAGGGCTGCGGTTTCCGGGCCTGTTTCAAGGCGAAAGCCTGCGCACCAAATCCCCTCTGCCTGAACATAACTACGGATATTAGGTAGAGTAAATCGAGCGAAAACAGAACTTTTTCAAGATGCGGCCGTCACTGCTACATCTGATGGTTCTCTGGAGACAGACTGGCTGGGTCTATCGTGCCGAAAGACACCAGGTTCTGCATGTCTAGATCGTCGACATTTTCTTCTAATGGAGACCTGAATGGAAGGTTCAGCGTCTGCTTCGCGTAGAGATCCGATAACTGCAGCGCCTCGTCCGAATTCTCGTGGGACATGGGGTACACATCCGCGGAACCATCACGACCAAACGAAGACAGAGGTGGAGACTGGTTCGCAATCACTGGGTCAGGATGTCCCATGGGCGGCATGGGGGAGGTGGCTGCCGCAGAGTGGAGAGGAGGTCCCATTGGAGTGTGCATGTACGGAGGGATGTTGTACTGCTGGCCAAAATTTGACGCAGGAATATTATCAGTTGGTGGCCCGGATGTGAAGAATGCCGGGGTGCCATACTCCGACGGTGAGTTGGCGGTGGTGGCCGACATGGGATATTGTCGGTACTCCATTCCATACCCTGCCGAGGTGTCGATGCTGAGATTCGGTCCAAGGGGGCCTGGCGCGCTCTGTGGGACAGGCGCGAAGATTTCGGGATTGGGAATGTACGGTGACGGTTCCGGTTGAATCAGGAACGACGGCATCGGGTTGCGGAGCATCGAGAAGTCAACCGCGACAGGAACAGAGCGACTGCGCTGGCGTTTGTGACCACGGGCGTGCAGACCACTTGGCCCAAAAGGACCTTCGTGAAACATAGCCATGTGGGGGTGTGCGACATGATTCGGCTGCGATGCTGGGCGATGGTTGATAGGCGAAACGGGCGCCGAGACTGCGAGAGCATTCGGGTCGTACATGTTGTGTCGGTTCTGAAACGACTCCAGCGAGACGAGTTTTGCCAGCTGTCCGCTGAGGACCTTAGGATGGCCACCGAGGTGGTGGACCATCATCTGCGAGGCCTGCTGCTCCTCCGTGAAGTCACCGCACTGGAAGAATCCTCCAGATCCTGACGAGTCCATGAAGAAATTAGGCGGGCGGTTGAGTTCCACCACGAGACCGCCTGGGCGCTGCGAGGCTCCCTCGGCACTTGCCGTCATGTCGCCACTATCCAAAGTGATGTTCTTGATATACGAAAATGGATATTCGATCTTGTAGCCTGCCGAGTCATTGTTGATGTAGTAAGTGACGCAGCACTTTTCAGGCGAATAGAAAATGACAAGATCCATGGCGCTCTGTCCCACACGTCGCCATGTGCCAATGCTCAGAGAGCGGCAGGCGAAGTGGTGAATAACTGGAACATGTTAGCCGAAAACCACTCGTGATTCAGAATGTTTGAGCTCGGGTAAGAACTCACCGACTTTGGAAGAGCTGGTATCTGTGTTGAGCAGCATACCGCTTCCATACGCGGTCATTGACGCACCATTGCGGCCAAGGAAGTCTCTTCCTAGCGATTTGCCCGACTCCATGGCCTGCAACGCCAGATAACGGCGCATCGACTCCGGGATGTCGTTGCAGTCATCGCCGTTTTCGATGCTTTTCTTCGCGATGTTCTTGATTTTTGCTCGTCTGTGCTGGTGTTAGCGCCAGGAACAAGCTCCGACATGGGCATCTGGAACCGTACCTGTTTTGGAACCAGATTTGCACCGATCGCTCGGTCATGTTGATCTCGTTGGCTATCCTCTCGCGCACAGCGGCTGTCGGTGTGGGGTTCTTGTTGAATTCGACTTCCAACGTCACCAGCTGATCTTGCGTAGCCCTCTGTCGCTTCTGATTCTTCTGCTGTTGGGTAAGAGTGCTCTTTCGCGGCGGCCGGCGGGGCGCCGAGCCGTGCGTAGGAGTCACTCCGGAGGCTGATGCGGATGGTGATGGAGAGGCGGACAACATGGCGTCATCGTTGTTCTGCATGGTGGATGGTGGGTGAAAGTAACCGGGCTCGATATTGATTCCTGGGCAGTGGGTGGGTAGAAGTGGCAGTTGCTATCGGACTGTACCACTCCCGTCTATGAATTGTCGTAAGAATCGTGAATGGTAATGGGTCCAAGCAATAGTGGTATTCGAAAATAATGATTCGAGCTTGGGGGAGCTTCCGGCGCGGGATCAAGGCCAAAGGAGCGTAGGGTCCGCGATCAGTCTTGAGGTCGTTGGCACCGTCCAGGCACGTGAGGGGTAGACGTCAAGGAAAGAAGTGCTGCTATCCGGGGAGCAGTTTGCGAAAATCGATCGACCGGAGCGATGCTGAAGCCTGAAGTTTCAAGGACTGGAAGTGAGACTGGGAATCTAAGGAGTGGACAGGCAAAGCCTAAGTGGAAGGGTTAGAAAATGAACGTGGGCGAAGGCTGAAAGGAATGGCAGCTCTTCGCAGAAGTCGACAACGAGGAAGAACAGAGATCGCACCGAGGTGACGATGCGAAATCCGGGGCGAGGGTAAGGCGGGTGTAGAAGAAGGTATCCGTGAGGAGAGGGTGGAATGAAAGGGGCTTTCAAAGGTCACGGTTAGGCGTGGCCCGTGAGTTAGACGCTAGTCCAGGAGGAGATGGCGCCGCCAAGGCAGCTCCATTTTTGGCGTGGAATCGCCCGCGCGCGCCAGCCGTTGTGCTGCCAAAGCGCCGCAATCGCGATTCCCTGATTCACTGCTGGAGCCATGGCGCTGAGTCGCGCCCGGGATGCTAACAATGGAAGATTTGTGTTGCTGTTGACGATATCTTGGGGTGGACGGGTGGACTGGTGGACTGGGGAACTGCTGCACTCCGCCGGCGTCGAGGGTGCGGTGAATGCGGACGGCCGCCCGCCTGCAACGCTGCCCTCAGCCCCCCTGGGCCCGTCTCGGCGACGACGATGCCACCAGCCAGGCACAGGGCCAGGGGGAGCTCAAAGGGGACGCCAATCCAGGCACACCACACGGCTGGCTCGTCGACCTCGGACCACCGCAGCAGCAACCCTCCCTGGCCACGTTCGTTCCTCGCGCGAGCGCTGCAACACGCCCAGCACCTCAGGGGACCTCTGTGCGCGGCCTTCAAGCGTGAAAACACTCGACACGCGCCTGATGGCTATTTTCGCACCACCGTCTTGGATGTTTTGAAAGTTCGACGCATGAAGACATCGTCGTTCGAGAAGGCGCGATTTACCCAGAGCCACGCTCCGCCAGCAACGCATCGTCGGCGGACGCTCCAGCGGAATCCTCGTCCTAGGCGCCCCCCAGGAATAGCATGAGCTGCCGTGTGCCAGCTGCTATCCTCCAATTGTCGACGCCGTCGGCACCTCATGTCCTTGGAGTCTGGATGGACGGGGGAACGCCCAGTCAGCGGCCGGTGGGATCGGCCGGGTACCTATCGTGAAGGAACGGAAGAGCCGACGAGGCCCCGTGACTCTGGCCTTGACCGCCCGGACATCGATCCTGTGCAAAGTCCTCATCGGCGCCGGCCGTGCAGCGGTGGTGCGCTGCTAAATCAGGAATGCGAGCTTGTTGCAGCAAAACGTCGCCTTTCACCACACCTGCGTTTGACCACGTTCGCTCCCGCGTGAAAGTGTATGTATGTAAATGCTTAGCCGACACCAGCACGGCAGCTCAAGTTGACGTCTAGTCGCCCTACCGGCTGGCAACAGAGGACCGGCCATTCCCTGCACATAAGGAGGAAGTATATGGTTGGGCTCACGTCAGGTTGACCCTCGACAGGGCGGCGCGTACGGCACTGTACGCCTGGCACAGCAGCACAACAACCCGGCATCCAGCATCCCCCTGACCGCTCCAGAGCCTCCTTGAAGAACGGAACGTGATTCAAACAGACTCCGGTTCTGAGAACAACGGCGGCCTCCGCCAGGACCGCACCCAGCACTTGCTCGCCTTTCGACGCTCAAACATGTCCCACAATATTCATGGACATGCCCCATTTCTGAAAACGCGCCCCTCTCACATTCTGGAACGGATTGTTGCAAAGACGACGCCACTCGCATTGAAGAACTGCCAAACCGGCCCCCAGGTCTGCCTTCCACGGACGAACCCCACACAAATGTTTCAGCGTCGTACTTTCGGAAGCCAGATGCGTGCCCAAGTCACGCAAGCTGCTTCATTGACCAACCCGGGCCCTGCCTCTGCTGTGGCCGGAAAACACATGGGGTTCGGCGCAAGCATTGATATTGAGGCGATAGGCACCGCATCGCGCATGCGATCAAAATGCATTTGCCTTTGCATATTCCCTTCCAGAACGTCTCGTACAAAGACGGCGGGGAAGTGCATGCACGATGCACTCTGGGCTTCAGGCGACGTCCCCAGCAGTCTGTCACCGTTTTCGTTCATGAGCTGTACTGCAGCTCAACGCCGACGGCCCGGAAGATCTGTTCTCTCTTCTTCAGGTCCAGGCTGGCGCCCAGGGTGAACAGCAAGTCTTTGATCCTCCCTTCCCACAGAAGCCCAATCCGCCATTCCTGGTCCAGGCGGGCCTTGAGGATGCCAGAGACGTCGTCGTCGGTCGCGACAGCTGGTCGCTCCCAGTCTGGTCGCAACTTCTTCACCGCCCACACCACGTCGGTGAGGCTGCGACGTCGCCACAGTTCGCAACCGACCTGCAAATCGCTTTCGTAGGAATAAAAGTTGAAGTCGAAGCGGGAGCAGAGCGCCAAGTTCTGACCCGCCTTGACGGAGTAGGTAGAAGACAGGTTGCCCATCAGGGGGTTCAGCGTCAGCGTCATGGTATACGGGAAGCTGGCGTGATTAGGCAGAGTGGTGAAGCGTAAGCCGGTGCTGATTCCTCCGCTCTTGTTGAGCATGCCGTAGTAGAGCTCTGCTCCAGCGCTGAATCGACCCTGCACGGCTTCGGTAACCTCGCGGGCGGTTACGGGAGTGGTTGGCCCGAGTCTGGGGTCGGGGCCAAAATTGTAGAGGCCCCGAACGCCCAGCAGTGCCGAGTCGGTGCTGTACATGTACTCTGTGCTGTATTTGCCCACGTCGTTCTGCAGCAGCGCGAGAATGGTGCCGCCATTGTTGAGGGAGGAGTCGCTGACGGCCGATATCCGGAGCTGGCGGGTGGGCGAGAGGCGCCTGAGGTACAGGGCTTCCAGCGTCGACTGGGGCAGGAATATGCGCCCGTAGAGCAGAGTATCTGCAGCCAGGTTAGGCCTCAGCCGGGCGGTTGAGCGGCACGACAGGCTCACCTCTGCAGTCGACTCGCTTCCCGTTGTGCCAGAGCTCCCACCACCGGCTTTCGTCTGGCTTCCTCAGATGCCCGAGGTGTCTGTAGCCGTTGATGACATGGCGGAGGTCGAGCTGGGCGCTCTTGAAGGACCGCAGCAGCGGGAGGGACGAGTACAGATACGACACGGAGCCGTCGACGACGCCGACGCTGCCGATGGTGTACGAGGTCGCAAAGTTGGGTGCGGCGAGCGAGGACACGTGCAAGCGCAGCCCTCGCGGTGTTTGGAAGTCGAGCAGAGCTGCACGATGCGATGAGCACGCGCGTGCCGACGGAGGGGGAGGGGCATACCTCGTGCAGTCGCCGTCAAGTTGCCATAGGAATTGTCGACGTTCCAATGCGAGGCGCCGTAGAAGGCATTCTGCACGTGGTCCATGAAGTCCAACATTGTGGCGATGGAGCCTGCGAGGTTGAAGCGTGCCCGCCACCGCTGCCGCCCACGACCAGTGCGGGCCGCGGCTGCCAAGACTCCGGTGCGCTGCTCGCCAGAAAAATTCCCCG
>MCFA01000148.1:0-107092 GCA_002105025.1 Clohesyomyces aquaticus | reverse complement strand
GGAGCTTCTCCCCGAAGAATACATTGTACCACTTCCCATGAACGGACGGCAGCTCAGTTGCTATATTGGCGAATTGAAGCGACGAGAACAGGATTTGCTACAGCCCTTCCTCACCGAACCCGAGAACTTTGACCGGCTCGATGACCTCCAGGCCGTCCTGCGGAGGCTTAGAGCGGTTGAAACTCACGTCGATCTCCTCGAGCCTCTGACTGCGTCGTCTTCACAGAACACTAGTTCCTTCGACCAAGTTCAGTGGGCCGTCACTAATTGCGTCAAATTCAAGTTTCTCAGTGAGCTGTTTGACAACTTGAGGGATACCGATACTCACATCCTTATTGTCATCGAGAAGGAAAATAATGAGCTCTTCGATATTCTGGAGAAGTTCTGTGAGGGGAAGCGCGTCGGGTATAAGTATCCAGCGAGAGCACACGCCTCAGATCTCGCAAAGGTGAAAGGTGCGTTGAGAGTCACCATGATGCTCCTTGACTCCAACCCCGTAATCCGGCCTCCGGATGCCATAATATGTCTCGATGGAAACATCGACACTGCCCAGATTCGCAAAAAGAGATGGGCTCTCCACCCCGATCGTTCAAATGTAGCCATCATCCACTTGGTCATTCCTCGAACCATCGGCCACATCGAGCGGTATGTGTCTCCGGCCCTCAGCCTCAAGCGACGACTCCACACCATCGTTGCGAGTTTGGCACAAGTTGAGCGAGACATTGGTCGGCCCATGACGTCCTCACCAGGGGATTCCGAACCCGCCGAGCATGTGGCCGAGTTTCTTCGGTCATTTGATGAGGATGGTAGTCAAGCACACATCGAATGGCCATTGCATTCCATTGGCAGCATCAAGGATGTGATCGAGTTTCAGTCGGAGCAGTCCCAGATGTCAATTAGCTCTCCCCCATCAAACGGCGGAACCTCGTCCAAACGACCATTGGTAAGTGTTGCTTCGATACAAGCACCGTGTTCAATTCTAATTTGTAGCAGGATGAAGAGTATCTCGACTCCTCGAAGAGGATGCGCATGACGCCAACCCCACAGGCCACTGCCCAAGTTGACATAACGCACATAAGCGACTCAATGCCAAGCACTGCCATCCAGGTCACAAAGCTTCAAGCCCAGCTCGAGCAAGAACGGAAAGCCCATAAGCAGACCATGCGCTTGAAACGCGAATTCGAAAATGCGCTAGATAAGAGTCGGACGCAACTGGAGGATCTCCAAAAAAGACATAAGGTGATTCTAGCGGAAGCTGAAGCCGAGAAGAAGAAAGCCGATCTCGCGGTCCGACACAAGCAGAACCTTCAAGATCGCTACGAAAAGCGTGGCGAGGACATGCTGGAACTAAGGGCCAAACTGCAGGAGCATGAAAATGTAGCTGTCTCATCCGAGGACGAGAAAATCGCCGAGATCGCGCGCTTGATGAAAGAACTGCGGGAGGTCAAAGAAGAGGCTGAACGTGCTGAAGCGAAAGCTGCCAGCGCCGAGAATCTCCGGAATTACATGCAAGAGCAGTACAGCGATGCCCGTGAACGTGCTACGCAGCTCAACGACGAAAAGATTGCGGCGGAGAGTGAACGCGATGCGTATAAGCAGCAGGCGGATGTCACGCATGTCGATCTGAAGAAACTGCATATCGACGACAGCACCAAGCAGGTCATGAGACAGGTTGAGCTGCTGCGGACGCAGAAAAAACAAATGGAGAAATTGTTGCAGCAAAAAGAAGACGAGATTACGAAGATGAGGACGGCGAAGGGTGTGGGTATGGGAACGAGGGCTGCCAGTGTACCTAGGAGTCCGAGGGTTGGGGCTGGAGGCGTGACAAGTAGGGGTGCGAGTCCACTGCCTGGAGGGAGGATCAGTAACCTCAGGAATGGCTGAGGGATGGGCAAGGGCTAGTTGCGTATACAGGACGGGAAGGTGGTCAGAGAGTGAAGGGTTTCATTATGTTTGTGCTGCTGTAAGCGGAGACGGGCATTATACCCTTAGATCTATGGGTGCATTTATGAGGAAGTAACGGCCGGTGCATTTGGATTGGTTTACAGCGGCTGGAGAGATGCTCATGACGGCCATAGTAGCATCTCGGTTTTCCCATCTTCGTTTATTCCAACCTTTATCGGTAGTATCATGAAAGTGGGTCTAGGTCTTACAACAACAGCATCAAATCACCCGAAGATAATGTCTCCGGGGCCAAGTAAGCTGTTTCTCTTTACAAATATATTTTGCTCTCACACTCACGCCGGTCCCAAGCAAAGCCATTGAGTGAGTCATATTTGCTCATGCCAAGATCAGCGACTCCACTTCTCGTTCAGCCAGGATATGCATGTCTGACAAAACGACCCTCAGATTGGCCGAGCATTACCGTCCATTAGAACACAACGTCTGGTTCTTCTTTGAAGGTGGGGCGGGCGCGGTATGATGACAAGTTTGAGCTAGGTCCGACTTCCGCCATTGAACACACAGACCGAGAATATGGAAACGGAGGGAATATATATGCTAGTTTGCTGTGCCGTGGGTCTTTGTTTCCGATACATAGACACAACACACCCAAGAATTCCTTCTTTTCTTTTCTTTTACTTTTGTTATTACTAATTAGACCTGTTTCATTCTTGTGGTTCACACGCTCTCGTCCATCCACTATGATCCCCACCACCACACAACACGACGTCGACATCGCCTCTCTACTCTCCGACATCCGAACCAAAGGCACCAACTTCCTCTCGGACTCCGTCTCATCCCCCGAAGAGCTCCGGACCGCCCTCTTACACTCCGCACAACATCTCGTAACAGCTTTACAATCCCCGTATGAAGTTATCGCGAGGATGAATTGGTTGGAGGTACGCCCCCCTCCCTCCCCGTTTTTTTTCTGGCTATGAAGACAGTGTTCTGTTCCTGGAAACACACCTTGCTTTGATATCCTTCTTTTGATATGATACTTCTATCGCGGCTTCTGAGTCTATCCCTGTCCAGCCTTCTCTATTCTGATGTGCGTATGATAACTTTTCCTAACGCCTGTAGCCGACTCGATGGGCAATCACGCGGGTGGGACTAGATTTGCGGCTTTTTGAGGCCATGATGGAGCATGAGGGGGGGCCGAAGACGGTGGAGAGGCTTGCGGAGGTTACAGCGTGTGATGGGGTGCTGCTTTGTATGTATGATGATTTACCGCGGTAGTCTTGTTCTACTTGAAGTCTGAACTAATGTTGTGGGAGATAGCTCGAATGCTGAAGCATCTCAACGCCGCCGGCTTCGTGCACGAAACTGGGGTTGATGAGTATGCTGCGAATGGAATTACCGCCGCGCTCGCGACGAGGATACCGGCCGGCATGACAAAGAACTGGTAAGTTTTAATCTTTCCTTATTACCCTGTCCCTTTCTATTTTCCATCACAAATCACGACGTCGACGTCGATTCGGTAGTCATAGGTATAATCTAGCCACTTTACCCCAACGATAACACTACCATCCCAAACTCCAGCTAACCCTCCCCCTCAGTTTCGACCTCCTCACAACAGTTCTCCACAGCCTCCCAACCTTCCTCTCCCAAACCAAGTACGCCAACCCTTCCAAAGAAACTCACACGCCCTTCAACCACGCGCTTAACACCCAACTCACATACTGGTCATGGCTGAGTGAGCCCGGAAGGCACGCAGAGCAAGAAGCGTACCAAGCACATATGGCGTTCAAGACGCTGGGCAAGAAATGGTTTGAAGCAGACGACATTGCGTCTTCTCTCCTCCCGAGTCTGCTCTCTTCCTCTTCCCTTTCTCCTTGCACTTCCACTGAGAGTGAAGGGGTTAGAGACCCCGTCTTCCTCGTCGACATCGGCGGCTCCACGGGCCACGACCTCGTCTCCCTCCTCTCTTCCCACCCCACCCTCCCCTCCCACGGCCGCCTCATCCTACAAGACCTCCCCAGCACCCTATCCTCCATCCCCCCTTCCACCCTTCCCACCACCATCACCCTCCTCCCCCACGACTTCTTCACCCCGCAACCCTTATCCTGCTACGGGGCACGTATTTTCTACTTGCACAGCATCTTGCACGACTGGCCCGACGCGCTCGCCGCCAAAATATTGGCAAATATTGTGCCAGCGATGCGAAGGGGGTGGAGTAAGATACTGTTGAATGAGATTGTGGTACAGGATAAGGGGGCAGGCTGGGTGGAGACGAGTGTTGATGTGATGATGATGGTTGCGCATGGGGCGAGGGAGAGGACGGAACAGGAGTGGAGGGGGTTGATTGAGGGGGTGGGTTTGAGGGTTTGCAGGGTCTGGGGGAGGGGAGAAAGGGAGAGGGTTGTTGAGTGTGAGCTGGCATAGGAATTGGATTTGGACTAAGGGGGTGGCTTGGGGCTAAAGTCGTCCCCGAAACTTAGGGTTAGGGTTAGGGTTAGGAGCTCTTCTCCTATGTGGACAAGCGGGTCCCCTGCAGGGCTGACGACCGAGCAAATCGGTGGAGGAGGTGCTTCGTTGATCATCCAAGTTGCGTGGATACGGTAAAGAAGTGTAATAGAAAGGGCGATTGGGGTTGGATATAAGAGAGGGGTTTCCCTTTAACCATGCGATTATTCACGGATGCGCCAGGAGTTGGACTAGAAAGTTGAGATCAAGTATTGCCACATATCCACGATCGCATAGCTTCAATCGCACATAGTTATCCAACTAATGAAACTTTGGCCCCTCAAACTTCCGGTTTCCTGGCATCAGGGTTCTGCCATTTCTTGGTGAGATTCTCGAAATATCCCTCATCCGCCATTTTGACAGCCAGCCTGGTGAACTCATCCAAATCCTCCTTCGGCAGACCCAGCTTCTTATTGGCCAACTCATTATCAGCTTCGAAGAATCCAGAATTGTCCGGGTAGAAGATGCGCGAGTACAGCATCATGCCAAAAGCCATTCGATCACCAGCAGCCACCTTCGCCCTGTTCTCCTCAAATATCTCCTTGGTTGGCCTGGACGTGATCTTCCAGTCCGATTCGGTGGTTCCCGTGACGCGCTTCAGAGATTCGAACATGTCCTTCTGGTTGACTGCAAAGGACGACACGAATGCGAATTTATTACGGTAGCTGTCAAGCGTCACGCTCTTGTCGTTCTCGTCCTCGGGCACGACTTTGAGACTCAGGAGCTGCGCAACGGTACGCCCGACCTGTGGCCATGTGCTCGTGTTGATGCGTTGCATTCCGTCATCGAAGAATAGCACCTCCCTCTGCGGGATCTTGAATCCGTAGAATCCCGCCGTCGAGAGAGAGTACTCATACCAGAAGGAGCAGGCAACGGCGATCCAGGAGCTGACACCGAGTTCTTCGATGTAGTTGCGATTCTTGAGGTTTTCGGCGCCGATGTAGATGTCTGCGTTCAACTTTTCGTTGGTCCCAACCACACCCCACTCATTAGGAAGGACCCACGGAACACCTGCATCGGCGGCGGCCTTGAGGAGCTTGCGTTGTGTATCCGGTGGGGCAGTAACGGCCATTGTGATGATGAGTGCGTCTTGGCCTTTCAGTGCCTCAACGATGGTGGAAGGATCGTCGTAGTCGACGGTTTTGACGTGGACTCCGGAGACTGGGACGTTCTCGCTGCCTTTCCGAGTGACGGCTGTCACGTTGAAGGTGCCCTTCTCGAGCAACTTCTCCACCATGAATTTGCCGGATTGTCCGCCAGCCTGGGAGTTATCAGTGTCAGATTATAACGGGGCTGGAGGCGATATGTAGACATACACCAACAATAGCCACATTCTCAATGCGGTTCTTGAAGTCAGCAGGCTGTTGGCTCGCGTATTGCACCATGGTGATAGGGGGGTTGTTGAGAGTTAAGAGCGATGCACACTGTTTGAGCCTTGGAACAGAAGGAAAATGGTATTACCGAGTGTTGCTGCTCAAGAAAAATTTAATGCGAGAGCCCTTCATCATTTATACCCCAAGGCTGTCCCATCCATACTCCGGCGATTGGGGATAAGTCCGACAAAAAGAGTCGGCCTACTGAGAACATATCCGACTAGACAGCTCGAGTCTCTACATCGTATCCATTCGTCCAATAGAAATATGGTAGGATTGTGGTCAGGAACGGCGATACGGCGTTAATGTCAGCTATAGCTTCAATCTCACAAAGGCGTCAAGAGAATACGACACAAGGTTAGCGCAAAGTCTGAGCGCCCCATCAAGTCGGTCGGCCGATACCCCGATCGTTCGGAGCATTATCATCCCCGGTTCTAGGTATTAGACGCACCACGTTGGTTATGGAGTTGTCCAGATATTTCATTTTGATGCGAAAGAATCCAATTCGCCAAATGTATCCTGATCAATATCCGGATGGGTGTCGCGGTGAATGACGTACAGCAGGGCCAAGACCACCACTCAAACCCGAGGAAGTTCGTCCATGTCTATGAGGGAGCATGGTCGGGGTCGGCTCAATCATGGATCACAGCTCAAGTATGGGCAACAAGAGTCCAATGTGTTGGTATTGTGGCTTCTCCGACGTTTTGCCCCACGACGCAAAATGCGCGAACGGACGGCCTCAATCACTGGAATCGTCAACGAGATGGTCAGAATACCAAGAATAGTCTATTTCCACGCAATCAGTTCTTCGCCTGTGCTGGTGGATGCCTCTATCTCTTACCAGCCTTAGAGCCCCACTCTCGAAGAACCTGTTCCAACTTCTTCCACGTCGCCTTCCTCCCATCTTGTCTGTCCAAACCGCCGTTCAACAGTTGATCGTACTCGGTATGAGTGTGCCTGATATGTGCGATAACAGCCAGTTGCACCTTCTTGCGCATAGGCTCTTTGCCAGTCCGACCAACCCTTCCCGAGTGTTTCCGAAATGCCCGCTTCAACACCACTTCCATCTCCTTCTTCGGTATCTTGGGGAACAGGGTGTGCAATTCCGCTTCAGCTTGACGTATTAGGGCAGCATCCCGCCTCTCGGTAGCAGCGACGCGAGTCGTGTGTGTTTCTCGGGCGAGCGACTGGACGCGGAAGAAGATGGATTTTGGGACGCGGATTCCAACCGCCTTCTTCCGGTCTTCGACTACGTAGACGGTCTTTCCGGCTTCGCGGGTTAGGCGACGACAATGTAGCGTTTTGTATTGATTTCCCTTGGGAAGGAATGCGTAGCCCTGGGGCATAGGGGTCATGGACGTAACTGTGATTTCGCGCGTTGGTGCCATGACTTATGGTATTTGCCTGCAAGTTTGAGCAGATGGTAAGCAGGGTGTCGTAGCTATGTGCAAGCGAGTGTGCATGAAGAAGCAATCAATCTCCGAAGAAGATATAGAGACTCCGGCATCCGCGGTACGCCAATGCTTGCATTCACGGCCGCTTTCATTATCTCCAACAAACGCCTGGCCCAGCCATGGAAGGGTTTGCAAAGGAATTCACGCTCCAATGAGACAAAGGGAACAAAGGTGGTGATAATAGGACAAAGGACGCTGTGTCGGATGGAGGAGACGCGAAAGTCGCGTCCCCGAACCTTGGAAGGCGCCGAGCTAGTGGCTCCAAGCCTTGGCAGGTGTCATCCATCCCGAGGTCACGTGTGGTCCAGACTAGCGCGACCTTCCAGACGGCCAGTCCTCGCCTTCTACCAAGTCTTTATCAGTATCGCATAACGTCAAAACACCAAGTAGAAGATTGAGCGGCATCTTTGAGAATCATATTGACTATACATTTTAGGAATGGCATGCGTCGCGACACCACCTGCAAGCGACAACACACAAGCTAACCCAAAAGAAAACTTTTATCTCACCGCATTTTCCTCTGCATTCTTCAACCCTCTCGTCGCCCAAACACTTTCCTTGCTCTTAATACCGCTGTTTACAGTCGTCCACTTCAAAAGCATCCTACATTTGTCTAAATCACCCAGTAATTATGTGGCCGGGAATTGTGGTTGGCTTCTTTATGCACGGATATTGGGACTACGTCGTCGAGCTGGATCGCAAAGACGCCCAGAAGCACACCATCTACGGGCTGAGGGCAGATACCCGTCATATTAATCCTGAAAGGCGAGGAACCTTGGGAAGTCGATGGTTTTGGGCCAATATGCCTGAGCAACAGGCAGGGCCATCATCATGGTGGTGGCCCACACCTCCAGCTGAGGAAAAGCCCCCAGCTGAGAAAAAGCCTCCAGCTGAGAAAAAGCCTCCAATTGTGGAAAATGCGGAAGCATTACGATGGTTTTGGGCCCACATGCCTGAGGAAAAGGTGGAAGCATCACGGTAGCCCCAGATGGCTCCTCCTTCGCACCGAGCGCGCACCAATGTTATTCGAGGCCACCTGCACACTAAAGCCGGCTACTGTTCGCCTTGAGACGCCAAATCTCATGGAAATTTTTGATACTTCGACCGATGTCGTCCCCGATCCACCTCAACATTCCGTTGCCTATGTCGGGAAATTGGACATACTGCTCACCAACCTCCACTCTCCACCGTTACGGACCGCCATGTTATATGGTTCCACTCTTTTCGCCATCTGCACCGCGTTGCAACCCAGATGCCAACTGGCCATAAGTCGCCTGCTATCCAATCATTCATGTTCAACAGGAAACCTGTCCACCAACAAGCTCCTGTTTCACCACAGTAACCGCGATCAGGTATCCAAGGACGTTTGTTTCGAGGTTCGAACCTTGCCAGGCCAGCATGGGATCCGAAACAACAAACTCGTCACGCAAATTTTGCGGTTCGAAACATCCCACATAGAACAGATCATCTGGGCTCTCCATGCGAGTATATCATCTGGGCAGAGAAGGAATGTTCAGGTTAGAGGTCGATGCCAAGGCACTATCCTGTAGGAATCCTCTTTTCGGTACAGTTACTCAAGTCCCCTCCACGAAGAAGACCGAACCGAATTCGGCAACGGAAGTCTAACGGAGAAGTGTTTAGTTCCTTGGGTTAACGGAGAGGGGAATGAGATGGCCCACTTGAAACTTGAACCCTTTTGTTGGAAGTGCAGATGATAAATCTCGTCTCGGGGTTCTCGGGAAGCGAGAAGAAAGAAAAAGACAACGCTGACTCTACCCGGTGGTTTAGATCAAAATAAAGAAGGTCAGCGGGAAATGAGATAGCCCTGGTTGAAAGCCGTGGTTTCGACATGGTGATCCACGTGAACAATTTTATTGGTTAGCATGAATGATGAGCTTTTCTCGACAGCGTCCGGTATATTACTATGCGTCTGCGGTGTTCTGTGCGTAGCCCTGTGGAAAGTTGACATTTTGGATCGTCCTGCATCAGTTTACAATAGTCCACGGTTGCCTAGCATTCCTGCACGTCAAGTGGGCCCAAGTTCTGAAAAGTTGAATGCCCCATAGACGAGCTTCATGTTTTCGAATCGCACGGATCGTATGACGTCGATCTAGCAGCCGACCGAACCGAACATGACGCTTGGCGGCCATTGTCCACGCGTTGCGGCTTTCTAAGTATCGAAGCAGTGACCACAGACAATTTTCCCTGTACCTGTAAACCTCACTTCATTCAATCTTCTTAACGGTTCACCAATTCTCAATTCGTCCACCTCTCCATACCCATGCATACGATCGACACCAAGGACCAAAACGAGTGTTTCGATTGCAGTAGGACTACTTACCACGATCAGTATCTCATTGTGTATGAATTCTGCACACCAAGTGCGTTCGCCTATCCCAGTCATGCCCCTCGTCGGCTTATAGTAACATGGTTTTCGAGATCATGACGTTGCTATTCGAGAATTTAACCTTCTCCTGAAGGACCTAGAGGCAGTCGGTCTGCATACCGAAGTTCGAGCTGGCTACGACCAATCACTTCTCATTTTCACCAAAGCGCCTAAAGAGCTTCTTGGGAGCACCATCTATCACTCGCGGTATATTCGCCGCCTTTGATTGAATTTCGCGATCCTGCTAACGATATTATTAGCGTGAAAGACTGGTTGTATGGTATAACCAAGAAACACCTTGGCGGCAATCGAGACAGTGCCGCCAATGGTACTTTCGAAGCCGAAGACCTACTTTCGATGTTTCATCTCGTAAACTGGCAGAAAGAGCTGGTAGGGGCCCGCATTACTCCCGGGATTGGAAAGTGGAAGAACGTCACTTCCATCTTTCCACTTCACAATGACCGCACAAACCAACAACTCCTCATTCATCTGAGCAAAAGGCTATTCCTCAAAATTGAAGATCTGGATAAGGTTCGAGATCTATCTAGACCACAGTAGCGTTCTACTTTGCGTACCTGCAGACATATCTAGTATTCTTAATCTTTCCCAGCACCACAGCCATACTCGCGTCATTTTTCCTTCCAAATTATTCACTGCTATATGCGCTACTGGTGAGTGTGTGGTGTACGGTTTTCGTGGACTACTGGAGACTACAAGAAAAAATGGATCTATTAATTCGGTGGAATGTCAAAGGGGTTGACGGACTAAAAGTCAGCCGACCAAATTACTTTTACAACACCAAGTTCGTGGATGCGACAGGTAGGGTGCAAGACTACTTCCCGAGATGGAAGCAGATCACTCACCAACTGCTGGTCATTCCGTTTGTTTTACTGTGCTCCCTTTGTTTAGGTGTGCTCATAGCAATTGTGTTCACGATCGAGATACCTATTAGCGAGGCAGCGCCGAGGCTTATACTGGGCCATACAAGACGATTCTGGTATGTTTTCTGGCCCAGTTATATGGAATTTCATCGCTAATGATGGCTAGGAGTACATACTCACGGTGCTATTGGTAGTAACGCTTCCTTACATCAGTAACTTCCTCGAAGAAATAGCATCTGGGTTGACTGAATACGAGAATCATCGCACGCACCTGCTACGAGATGTCACTGACCCGGAAGGTCTTCGTCCTGAACTTTATCACGAACTACCTTCCAATTCTCCTCACGGCATTTGTGTATGTGCCCTTTGGCGAAACAGTGATTCCTTGGTTACAGACCGTGCTACACAGCACCTTTGGCGGATTCATAGGGTACAGCATATCAGGCTTCGAAGTCGATCCCAACCGCTTGCGAAACGAAGTAATTGCCCTCACCGTCACGGGCCAAATCTCCAACCTTGCCGAAGAATTGATTTACCCGTATCTCAAGACTCAGTTCAGAGCTTTCTACCGTGAGTATCGGGCCTCACAATCACGATATTCCTTGTCTCAATCTGTCATAGCCGATGATCCCTCAGAGAAGAAATTCCTCAAGCAGACGCGTACGCAGGCCACCCTCGAGCCTTACAACGTCCACGAAGATATCTCCCAGATGGTCATCCAATTTGGTTATCTGGCTCTCTTCTCGCCCGTCTGGCCTCCGATATCCATCGGCTTTCTCATCAACAATTAGGTCGAGTTACGCTCTGGCTTTCTCAAGATTTGCGTAGAGCATCAACGCCCCGCGCCCGTGAGGAGTGACGGTATCGGGCCATGGACCAACAGTCTCGAAGCCCTGACCTGGCTCGGAAGTATCACAACTGCCACAATAGTCCATCTTTGTGGCAGCACGACACCGGGTTACAAGTCGGGGCTGTCGAGCTGTTGCTATTTGCTTGTCACCGTCTTTATCTTTGAACATGTCGTTCTCGTTCTGAGGGCAGGGGTAAGATATGTGTTGAGGAAGATTGGGAGCCATCATATACGACTGGAAAGAAGTGAGAGGTACGCTGAACGGAAGAAATATCTTGATGAGCTGGGGAAGAGTTCAGTGAGAACTGGGCATTTGGAGGTTGAAGAGAGGGAGAGGAGAAAGAGTGTTCGGGTTAATGGGATGGATCTTTTCTGGACGAGACAAGCGGAAGAAGGGAAGAGTGCAGAGGCTGGAGTGGGGTTAATTCTGCGTCTGAAGGAGGAGGAACAAGATAGCGGAAGAAAGGTGGACTGAAGGTGATCTTGACCTAGAGCGGCCTCATAGGGCAATGCTGCGTCCTACATAGAATCGTGAGGCCACCCCAATCGCGTCCAGGGAGCGGAGAGATCCAGGTGTAAATCTATATTGAGGTGGCCAAATTCTGTAGAGCTGAAAATGAGGACTGCTTGATAGCCCACCAAAACTCAGTCTTGTAGATCCATGGAACTACTTGAAGCGACGGAAGAATTTGTTTCAACCATCCGGTGCAGAAACAAGCCTAGGAACGCGGACATTCCACGAATGAAAAACGGCCCCATATGCGAAGGCGCTAATTGGATTAGCGTGTTCCGGAAATGTGGGGCCCCGCACTGTGGCGTCCCGTGGATCTATTCCTCGTTGGAACCCAAAACCCACTGCACTCCTTTCTTCGTCCTTCCTTCGCCTGTAGGACATCCTCATGTAGCCCAGAAACATTATAAGGCTTGTCTTCGGTCCCAGCCGTAGCCACATACACGCGTCCGCAATCAAACCTCGGTTTAATAGCTCTCAATATCTCATCCCACTCTAAACAAATAAAGAGAGACCTGGAGGACCTATGTTTGGCATCGAGGGTCCTGCACACAGGGCTTCGTGAAGACCGATCCCACGAATCGCGCATTGTTCCCCACAATCACTCACCCGTTTGACTCTTACTTCCAAACGACTACCGGGACGAGTGGATGAGCAGAATCGGTCGTTTCGGGTAACCAAGATCTTCATATTGCTCACCTGTCAGTTGTGATACTGCATTGCCAGGAAAGCATTAGCCACTGTAACTTTTGTTTCCTCGCTTGTTCCGTCCTCACGTCCCCCACTGGTTATTATTGATTGCCAGGCTCGAGATCCACGAATGCCAGCGAGTCCCAGATTTGACGATATTGCATGATGAAGAGGCGAGTTTCCTGCAATATAAAACAGTCGTGGCTTGGCTGCCCACCTGACCGGGTGATACTCGGTTTCTATTAGCCGCCAAAGCCAAGCTCATCTAAAGAGTTATGCCGAGCGCCTCACGATTCGTGCGATCGTCATTTGCGAGCCTCCACTTCTCCATGGCATACTATACATCAGTTCGTCTTTGCAATTACCGGCACAGGAGTCCCGCCTAGCTTAATCAAGATCAGGACCTGGTTATCCCTACACCATACCCGGATACATTGAATCATCACACTATGGGTATTTTGGACACCATCGTATCCTATAGACAGATTTTGGTGGCCGGTAGAACCACTGATCGAGTATAAGAGGATTGAGGCTCGGCCCTGACAGTCTTGCTCCTTGGTACTTTCGAGATTCATCCACCGACACGGTTCATCCATCGCCACCATGAAGTTCGCCCTCGCAACCGTTCTCTCTGCCTCCGTCTTGGCTTCTGCCATTCCTGTGTCAGATCCAGAGCCAGTCCTTGACTACCGCCAGGCTTCTCAGAGCATCAATGAAAAGTTTGTCGCCAAGGGCAAGAAGTACTTCGGTACCTGTGCGGACCAGGGCCGTCTCAATGCTGGCTCCAACGCTGCCATTATCAAGGCCAACTTTGGTCAGGTCACACCAGAAAACAGGTAAGAAAGAACGAGTATAGGATATTCTTCGACTTATGACACTAATATGAGCCTAGCATGAAATGGGACACCACCGAGTCCTCCAAGGGTACCTTCAACTTCAATGGCGCGGACGCTCTTGTCAAATTTGCGACGGACAACAACAAGCTGATCCGTGGCCACACCACTGTCTGGCACTCCCAACTCCCTAGCTGGGTTTCGTCAATTAAGGACAAGGCCACGTTGACCACGGTCATGCAAAACCACATCAACAGCGTAATGGGTCATTTCAAGGGCAAAATCTACGCGTGGGATGTCATTAACGAGATGCTCGACGAGCAGGGTGGATACCGATCCTCGGTCTTCTACAATGTCCTCGGCGTCGACTTTGTCAGAATTGCGTTCGAGACCGCCAAGAAGGCGGATCCCGATGCGAAGTTGTACATCAACGATTACAAGTATGGTTTCTGATCCCTCCCTTGATTTAAAAATCGCTAATCCCACCTTAGCTTGGACTCTGCTTCCAACGCAAAGACCCAAGGAATGATCAAGCATGTCAAGGAGTGGATCTCCCAGGGTATCCCCATTGACGGTATTGGCTCGCAAGGCCACATCCAGGGCAACCAAGCCAGCGCGGCTGCCGGCGCTATGAAGGCCCTCTGCGCCGCTGCTTCCGAATGCGGTATCACAGAGCTCGATATCCAGAATGGCAGCAACCAGAACTGGGTTGATGTTGTCAATGCCTGCATCGGTGTATCCAACTGTGTCGGTATCACCGTCTGGGGTGTCCGTGACCCAGACTCCTGGAGGCCGCAAGGAAACCCGCTGCTCTTCGACTCGAGCTACAAGCCCAAGGCTGCCTACGATGCCATCATCAAGGCTCTGTCTTAGATGTTTTGAGAGTGAAAGTAGCGTGGAATGGTTATTAGTATATATTTTATGTAGTTCAGGTCAAAATGTATAATATCTGACCCAAAAGCCAAAACATTCCTCAAACTCCTCGCTAACAGACATATCAGATAGCCGCCTCTATGGCGAATTACTAATCAAAAACACTGCCCTTGGACCACTTACTTCCCGCCCTTATCCTCTTGCCAAAAATATAGAACACAAACGGCACAGGAATCAACAATGCCGCAAAGCCCCCGGTGATACTACTTCCAGGCCCAACCCCAATATTATGGTACAACGGGCCCACCACCAACGGAAACGCACCCGCGAAACAGGACCGCAAAAAGGTGTTCGCTGCTACCGCACTCGCTGCATACTTCTGAAACGTATCGACCAAATAATTCAACGCGGCCTGAAAAATCGTGAAGAACCCCGTGCCCAACATAACAAGTCCTATACAAGGAACTATCCAATGAATATCCCTCCCGCTCGTCCAACCTGTGAGAAACTGCCCGGCGCTAAATAACACCGATCCGATCATCATAGGCGGAAGACGTTTTTCCGGCACCGCGCGGTTTCCTGCTGCGTGGTATGCTTTGTTGTACAGCGTCTGATTGTACACGTTCGCCCCGCACCCGAGCGTCGCACCGATGAGAATGCACAGAAACGGCAAACTCGCGACAAACGGCTTCCAGCCGCGGATCTCGCCGAAAATAATCGGTATCGCACCTAGTTGCATGTACAAGATGCCGTAGCAGAAACTGGCGTAGAGAGCGACGAGGAAGCATATCGGCGTGCAGAGCAGTTGGACCGGGCGAATCAGGAACTTTTTCGCAAGTTCGACCACGGAGACGTCCCATTCTTCGAATTTGGTGTGCAGGGCCCAGTTACCTGTTTCGTGACGTAGGCGCCGGGCTTTGTAGACGAGGAGCTTGGGTGGGTAGGATTCGTCGATGAAGATGATGGCGAAGAGCAGGATACAGGATTGTAGGATGCCCGTTAAATATTCAGTCCATCGCCAGCCGAGATAGGGTTGGGCGACTACGGCTGCGGAGACGATGGGGCCTGGAATGACATGTTAGCATCTCTGTGAGCTTTCAAGTAAACTGGGATTTACGAACCGAGCGCCGGACCTCCTACGACCGCCATCGCATACCCAGCCATAGCAATTCCCCTCTGGGCAGGCGAAAACAAATCCCCCAACACACCACCTGTATTAGTAACCGGTGCTGAAGCGAAAAAAGCTCCAAAGAACCTCGTCAACATCAGCGTCTGGAAATCCTTCGCAGTTGCGCTCTCAAACGAAAAGCAAATCGCCACAAACATTGGTGCCAACACCGCCAGCCGTCTCCCATACACCTCGGAAAGTGGCGCCCACAACAACGGCCCAATACCAAAGCCGAACAGGAATATCGTCGTTCCCAGCGTGGCGACTTGCGTCCCTACGTGGAATTCCTCGGCTACTTGCTTCGTCCCAGCCGAATACGCAGAGCTCGCCCACGTTGCTGTCATTGTAACCAGTCCATATAACAGCGTCGTGGAGACTTTCTTATGCATAGGCCAATTGATAGATCGGTAGGGGTCATCTGGGCCTTCGAAGTCGACGAGCTCAGCTTCAGTGGTTCGCTGGTGCGCTAATGGGTGTGTGAACACGGGGATTGGCCGTGAGCGTATCCGCGATAGAATTGTTTCTCGACGTGATACCGTTTTCTCGAGATCAAGTCCTGTGGTTCCAGAAACAGCTACGCGACGGGTACTTCGTCTGGAGAGGGTGGGACGGAGTTCGGAGTTGCTGGGGCGATGGCCATCGGGGTCTTTGTCTGTTGAAGAGAAACTCGAATCGCTGTCGTCGGAGTCGGAGTCGGAATTATCATCGTTGTCCTCGTGTGTATGGTGGGGAGTATTTCGTTCGATATCCCAAGCATGATCTCCTGCAATAGGCCCAGAAAGGGGGGCTGTCCCAGTCTCTGCCTTCTTCTCTTTCATTTCAATGGAAATATTTGCCATGATTGATCTTAAGACCGTGGGGAGACGTCTTTAATATATTAAAATCTATCCTTGCAGCAAACATGTTATTCCTTAAGCATGGCACGCACGGCCGCGCGTTACTAAGACCGACCTGCACCAGTGCCGGACAACTTAACCTTATCAAAAATACATCAGCATCACGAAAAACTCTTATCCGTTACTATGACGTTATTATTCTCCGGACCCTGTTGCTGATCAACTTCTCTTTTCCGACAAGGCTAGACCGGGAATAGACCAAGATGCATGACCAAGCATAAAGTTATTCCCGACCCATAAAAATTCAACGCCGCGAACCAACCTTCGCGAATGTTCCAAAATCTCACATGATAGAAGACCGTATGAGAGAAACCGGGCCGCGGCCGGCGACAAAGCGAACATCAGAGCTCATGGCCAGGAATGGTGCGTGGGCTCGGAAAACGGGTTTGGGAGGGCGAGGCGCCGAAAATGTGCTCAGGCCGAAACCTTCGGGAACATTGGGATTGGTGATTCTATGCCGAAGAGCTTCCTCAGATAGCTACGGACGGAATGCTCACAAGGCTTGTTCGTTGAGTACCGTGATGGCAGCTTGCACTAGTGGTTAACGTTTACTGGAGATGGAGAGCGTATCCGGATATCTCGGGTCGTCCCACGGCTGGGACACTCTCTAATCTGGGATGCGAAGACAATTTGTTCATTTAAGGAATCTGTTAACCCTTCAGCTTGATGTGTGCTCCGGATAAGTTTTCCAGGTTCCAAGGCTTGAGCAATCTGATCCGGTCTCACGTGCCAGGTCACGTGAAGCCTACTCTGTCAGATTTCGAGGTTTGGAGCCCACGTCCCTCCGAAGTCCAAACACGCCACCATGGCTGGCGCGAGTTTCTATTGTTGTCTCTGACGAAGTACCTTTTTTTCCAGGTTATCTCATTGTAAGCAGCCAGAGCTCCGTCACATGACTACGGTCCTATGACTAAGCTCGATCAACTACTACAAGAGCCTCTGATTTGTACACTACACAGACACATGATGGACACATACATGAGCTACACACAATACACACGATAACCCTCAATTCACCCACCATATCTTCTCTCTATCTCCAGTGACACCTGGCCCCCACCTGCTTACACTCATCTTTCAACTTTCCATAGCCAATACCAACAGATAATATAGCCCCTGAGATACGGTCAACGTTACGATCCAGCTGCCGTGGTTTGCCCAAGAAGGCTGATGGTAAATCCTACCCCAAGGGTACTATGGCCAACAGCGACGATTTCAGTGCTATTCATATTCATAATCACAGCCACGAAGAAGCCTGACAAAGCAATGAGACAGTAAAGTATTATAGAATTTGTTGAGCAGTAATAGCAGAGTAATAACCTCAGAAGATTTAGGGTTTGGTTTCACTGACAATAAGTACGTCTGCATTTTGTGTGAGTTAACACACGCAGCTTGAATTGGGCTAGCTCATGTTGAGCGTTCCCACAGGTTGTCCTTGCTGCCATCGGCAATATCGAAAATGTGATGAAAACGAATGCCCTTTGGTTCAGACTGCATTTCATAGTGACTGTATGGCCTTGCCGCTGTTGGCACGACCCCAGGAAAGAATTTCGCCGCCAAGGGCCGCAAGGTCGGTATGCATGCACAGACGATGCCACAGGCCAGCTCGGTAATGGTCCAGCATTCGGCGGCGACATTGCCCCGTGTGGGATCCTTGGATGTGGCCGCCGTCTTCAAAGTTTGAATCCGGACTATAGAAATGGCACAGGTACTAGCCAAGATCAAAATTTCCTCTGCTTGCTCGCTGAGCCCGCACAGGGGAGGGACTTACAAGAATCCGAGCCCGAACACAAATATGAGGACAGCCTTCTGCTTTTTGCCGTTTTGAAGCGTGCGCAAAGCCGGTAGTGGAAAATGGCGAAGTCGGTGACGATGTTCATGATTGAGTTGCCGTACCACATAGGCAGCTTGGGAAAGCACTTGGCATCGAGAGAGCTATTCCAGAACCCAGACACCGGTCTGCAGAAAAAGACGGTGAGAAAGATTGTATAAAACCCCAGATCACAACTACCACGAGAAGACCATTGCTGATATAGCCTGTGATTGATGATGTGAAGATGCGGCGGTACTGCAGCAGAAACTGGCCTTCAAGATCGTCAAGGCCGTATTGTATACAAGAATCAAGGCGAAAAGGTGCTGCGTCTGTAAGCAAGTCGATCGTGAAAGACCTCGATTGGCTGCTCGCACCTTGAAAAACTCAATGAGAGTGTCGATATGCAGTTCTGAAGTGTGCAAGCCGAGGCCATACCGTGTACCTAGCAACAGTGTCAGGAGGAGATCCCTTGTCGACAAAGCTGCACTCCACCTACTCGAGATTATTATTGCACCGACGGTTACAGTAAAGACCTACGTACCGGGGCGTAGTCAGAGTATATTCATCGAGTTGATTAACGGTAACAGCGTCGTCAACTTTCCACTCACCGTGCTCACAAGTAGCGCCCAGTCGTCGAGCCCCGGTGTTCTTTAACAAGATGCATCGAGCATAGAAGCGGGCTGCTACAGCTGTCACTGAAATAGTCATAGCGCAAGTTGCAACTGCAATGACCGTCTTAGCTTCGCTCCCAGGAGCACCAAGGTCCGTCATCGGGGGGCTCATGACTATGGTACTGTGTTCAATAAGGGGGTGGGTATAAGACCGGAGACGACTAGAGTTCGGGGCGCGACAGGTCTACAGGCACTTGGGAATATTGTATGATAGCTGTTTGAGATGAACAACAGGGCTTTTCTCTCCTGTCATGATGTAAAATTTCCTGAGGAAAAGGAAAATTGAGCCCAAGTTTGTGGAAGCCACAGCGCGTAGACGTTCACCCGGAACCGGGTCGAACTCTATTGGCCGTGCTCCAGCCTCCCGCGTGTCCCCGGATTCAGCCCCGAATTGGGGGATGCTGGATCCGCTCCAGTCCCTATGAGCTGGACTAGCTACCTAGGTACCTAGGTACCTAGCTCCAAGTGAAGGCTATTGGGCCGGCCATGGGAGAGAATTTGAGTCTCATAATCTGTAGTTGTCATAGAAGAACCGCAAAAAGAGATACGTTCTATCGGTCTACTGTGTAGAGAGGCGGCACTGGCAACCTTTGAGTCTGAGTCATGCGCAACCCAATTTGTAAGCAGGTGGGGGCCAGGTGTCACTGGAGATAGAGAGCAGATATGATGGGTGAATTGAGGGTTCTCGTGTGTATTGTGTGTAGTTCATGTATGTGTCCTCCATGTGTATGTGTAGTGTACAAATCAGAGGCTCTTGTAGTAGTTGATCGAGCTTAGTCATAGGACCGTAGTCATGTGACGGAGCTCTGGCTGCTTACACAATTCGTACAACTAAACCCAAGGCTGAGTCTCGACACTCGCTAGTCCAAACCTTTGGGTAAGTACCGTATTAGGAACATACCCGCTCGCTAAGCTCCGCCGCCTGTCACTTGTCCGCAAGATGGGAGTGCCACATTAGCGCCTTGGCATGTCAGGAATTCCCAAAAAGCACTTCGACCGAGTGCCACCGCCAAAAGCAACGAACTATGGGTCACCACACCCGTCGATCCGAAATTGACAGGTGTTGCATCCATTCCCCATAGCCCCCCAAACAAAAAATGGCATATTAGGAGAAGCTCATTGGAAGACTATGGAATCCGTTTCCGCCACTTTTCGCGCGATGCACTTTCACTAGCTCGAGCAGCACAAGACAGTATCTGGGTCTCGCAGTCACTCTTCTACAGCAGTAACCGCACAATCCTTGTCTATTTTTTATGAGCCATATCGTGGCCATATACGTATCCTCTTCTCCTATTCTTAGCCCATTGGTGCAGGCTTCACGGCGTGTAGGGTTCCTTCTCTCCGGGAAGCTTTTGGCCAATTTTTACCTTTTATAATATTAGCAAGGCCTTGATGGATAAGAGTAGCCCTTGGAGCCTTCTTACTTAGATGTAGTCAGGTGTAAGACATCTCGCTGTGCCCCTGCCCTCTCCTTTCAATATTTATTTGTTATTGCGTTGTTGCAAATATTTCTTGCTCGCCATATTGATGGGCTAAAATATCACCGGTTAACCGCCCTTGACACCTGAGACAGTATGGGCGTTCAATGTTGTAGTCGCTGTTACTTTCCATGACGCATTAACTCCTAACAACATGTGTGACTGCCAGTGTAGTCAACAGTACGTAATACGGTACGGCTCGTCAAATTGAGGCACGTAACTTCTCACTTCGTTAGTACGTACGTCCGTTATTAAGGAAGGAGCTTGCTACTTACGTACGTTTCGCGAAAAGTTACTACGTACCTTCACGTATACTGCCTTGGCGCGTCTTGGCGCGCGTTGATTGGCTGGGGAGTGGGGAAGGAAGGTCCCCCCTCCCCATGGGTCCCCCACGGGCCTCCTCATGGGCTAACCTCACCTCACGTGCCACCCCTTTTCTTAAGCTCGTGCCAGCCAAGGTCCCTGTTAGGTCTAAATTACCAGTTTAAATCCTATACAATATTACGACGTAATACGGACCGTACTAGACAAATTCTTTCCCGTACGTAACTTCTTAGATGGCTGTTTGCTACGTACGTATCACGTGATACGTACATGCACCGTACCTACGTAACGTAGTACGTACTGTTGACCACGCTGGTGACTGCCTTTGCAAATGGGAATATTGTCGTTCTATCACAGAATTGTGACTATCACGAAGACGTCGGGCGGCCTTCTAGCATCCATGTAGGAAAGTCTACCCTTGGCCAGTTCAGCATTAGTATACCTACCCGATGATAATGATGTCCAGATTCCACTTCACTGTCGACCAGGTTCAAGATGAGAAAATAAACCTCGAGCTTTCGGTGTACAAATGTCAAGTAAAGTAGGAGGAATTTCACTGTAGAGCTACCCTTTTCGGCCGTGCCCTATAAAGTCAGAGTATTTAGGGCTCGATTGGGATACCAGTCATTCATAGACATGAGGCAGGTAGTTTCCGTGAGAATGGCGGTTTCAAGTCCTTCCACTTTGATATCGCCCACGGCGACCCTTCCAGTGGATCGTCACCCACTGGTACGCACTTGCTGTCGATTATGCCGTGAAGAATCGAAGTTCCTCTTTCGATAGAGATGAACTTCACAGGACGGTTGACCGATGCCCGCGACCAAGACGAAGCGACATATGATCCTGGCGCCTATTCAGGCTCTCCTCGAACGTGCCAGAGAAGCGCAGCCTTATCATGTTCCCAATTGCCTGCCATGTAGCGTCCTAATGGAATGCCATTGCTCATATTTTTCGCCAGTCCGAATATTGCAGGGAGACGGTGAGTTGCGAATGTCAGGTGATGCTCGGAATACTTCTCAACTATCAATTTCCAGTTTCAAATACGTTCCACCACTAATTCAGCGGTTTCAGATTCATAGGAAACCTTTCTCGGCTCGGGCAACGAAGATGCAAACCAGCCCTTCGTCCGACGCTTCGCTGTACCCTTAAGGTTGCATTCGCACCTAGTCACACTCCGACACTCCCAAAAAAGCTCAGAATCGCCAAAGTGAAGAGTACGTGGCGAGATGATGCGTTCTTGAAAAGCCTACGCACGTGAGAGAAGAGGAAAGCTTGAGTGCCCGGACTCTTCATTCCCCGATTTTTCATCGGGCTCCACACCAATCGGCGTGTGTGGTGTATACCCGAGCATATGAGTGTGTACCCTCGTAGCCTCTTTTTCGTAGAAGAACTTGTGTTGATTTACGCTGCGTTCCAGCTGGAAAGTAAGCCACCATTTCCATCCGCGACTTTCGCTGCAGATAAAGTCAAATACGAATGCTCGTAAATTGAGGCCATGCGACTAGACTCCAATTCCCGGTCTCTTTTGCTGTCTTGTATGATGCATAGGGCATCAATCCATAAATATCTGATACCCAGCCATTGTGTGAAAACAACTGCGTCCTGGAATGTTCTGGAGAGGTGACTAAATGGGATTCCATTCTTATGTGCATCCAAATTTTGGGAGGCTGTCTTCAGCGCACATCCAGTCAGTCCCCAGCAATAGCTGAGGCAAACGTATCGGACGTGCTTTCCATTGCTCTCGAATAATCTTACACGAATCCCGTGATCTGGCGACCCGTCAAGCTCAAGAACTCGGTTTGGCAAGACCATAGGTTCTGAGCCGGAACTACTGGATTTCGAGTGGTTTTCCAAGCATTCCACTACCCAATCCATAGCCGCTACCCACACCATTGGCGATGAGGTCTTGTCGCGGAGAAGCGGGGCTCTCAAAACATCGATGCAAATTCTATGATCGAGCAGATAGCCTTTAGGTGAACCCGAGAGGAGATGGAATGTACGCTTGATAGGCTGGATTTTCTGATCGCCGGTAACCCAGGTGGTCATCTCGAAAAGGGAGTCTTCTGGAAGAACACTTCTGAAAGAAATTTCAGCACTCGACTGTTGAAACTCGGGAGGCAAGAAGCATTCAACAGCCTTCCAGAGGAGTGCGCATTTGGCGCATTTCTCAGAGCTAGAACGAAGGCGATCCAGTCCGAGAGGAGCACCCAACACTCCCGAGTGTTGGATGCGAAGCCAGCAAGTGCTACAAGTAGGAACTATATAAATTAGAACAAGGACGACCAATAATGGAGCGTCCTAGAGACTCACTGGTGTCGTGCAAGCTGATATCCTCCCAGATGTTCAAAAGACGTTGCGGCTTGACCAGGGTCATGGCGAAGGAGGTCCGATGCCCCGTTAAATAAGCGATGACTTATGTAGACGACAAGACGAACAACGACCTTTGAAAGGTGACAAAAGATGTTCAACTCCATGAGTTGGTGTGGGCAAGGCAGCGATGTCAAACAGATGAGACAAGGCAACAGTGCAGACGCTTGCAAGGCCCCGGCAAGGGTATTTGGAATTTGTTGGAAATTACTGTTCAGGATGTTTGATGGAGGGGGGGTTAAACACATTGTATTGACCCCATACCTAAGCTTCCATTCGAGGAAAAAATACAGCATACTGCTCGATTAGCCACACAATATCGTCCACCACATTCTCGACGCTCATTAACCCATCCACAGCTAGCACATCATCCTCAGAAAATCCCGGTCTTTCGTGGATACCCACCTGGGCTTCCAACGCCCCAGACGACGTAAAATTCTCCTTCCGCAATTTTTGTATCATCGCAAGAGCATACGTGTCATACTTTACCTCCACAAACAAGACTTCCGTGTCGATACTTGGTATTTTCCTGAGTTGATCTCGATGAGCCATCTTGAACCTGAACAGGACATGACCATCGTTCCGTGGCCAAGGTCGGGAATCATGCTGGATGCGCGCTGTCCGAGCGTATTCAGCCACTTGCCCTCGTCATTGTCCAAATGTACGCGCGCCACATGGATCTTTAAGCCAATGTGCTGTAGGGATGAAGCGATTCGGCTTCGATGAACGGAGCTTCCAACCTCTTGTCCAGGGCCTCAGCAATCGTCGTGCTCTTCTCACACGCGGCCCCATCACTACAATGACCCGACTATTCCTCCTCGAAGGCGATGCAGGGTCCTTCTTCTTCCAAGCAGCCATCATGAACCGCTTAGCAAGCCTAGTCACGAACCCTTCATCCAGCCCCGAGGCATTCCGCAAGGCAGGTGAGAACCAGCTCGCAGTCTCCGTCTTATACCTCCACGCCGGCACAGGACCATCTCGTCCATATTTCCCCACAAAACACTCCAACAACTTAATCGGCGGATTCACCCCGGGATCAAGATTCGACACTCTCAATCTTTCAGTCCATTCATTCGTCTCCACCTCCTCAAATTCCAGCCGCGCATTCTTCAGCGTAGGCAACAAGTTCTCCGTTCACCGAAACGTCCTCGCATTCGCAATATTCGCGACGACGGCTCCCGCATCAGAAAGTGCGATTTCGATCACAGACTGCGCAATGACGTGAACTGGAGTCCAAGACAAGTGATTCCTGCAGTTTGGGGAGCGCGCCGATGATAAGAGCCGTCTGCATAAGGATTGAAATACTCTCGTTCACGGTCCAGACTCCATGCACCGTGTCTGCAACAATATGTCCTATTCTGAGTACCCTGCCACGGATACCCGTAGCGGCGCCGGCGCGCATGCATAAATGCTCTACTACGAGCTTGGATTGGGCATAGCCCATGTCTTGCGCCCAGGGTAACTCTGGTAAGGTCTCTGTGGCTTCGGGGTATGGACATCGCGCTACAGTGCTGACGGAGGAGCAGAAATTGAAAGAGGCGGGTTGAGGTTCAGGGACGGCGTGACATAGGTCAATACGATGTCGGACGTCCGTGATGCAGTCGTTCTCGAAGGTGGAAAGACTGAGATTGAAGTTGACGGACCATGCGCAGTGGACGGCGTTACGTAAGTGCTTAGTGATCTCGGTATATGTGTGTTCAGAGAGGCCAAGGTGGGGGTCGGAGAGCTGGGAAGGTAAGGCGATAATTTTGGATCGGGCGGCGAGTGGGAGGGTGTGGAGTATCTTGCGCTGCATCAGGGATCGCCTTACTCTGTGTGTCGCTTCGTGGTGGTCTCGGGCACGTACAAGGCAGTGGACCTGAGCAATATCAATATCAGGACGGATAGCCAATTGGGCGGCTACGTGGGCGCCTAGTGATCCTGTGGCCCCCGTGACTACCATGGAATATTAACAGGGTTGCACAGAAAAGTGCTGTATCTCTCAATCATGCTGAGCGTGTCCTCTTCGACGGACCGCTCCTCGACAGTCTGCCCAGTACGAGGTCTAAAGAGGTGCGCGCTCAGAGCAGCAATAGATGGATAATCAAAGACCACATTCAGACCCGGGCCTTGGTTGCCAATGTTGACTGATTTCAGGATATCGGTGCGCATCTGAATAGAGTAGAAAGAGCCTAGTCCCAAGGAAAAGAAAGTCGGTGTCTTTGTCAATGTCCAGGGCCTCTGTAATCGACTTCGCTAATATCCCACGCAAAAAGGCCTCCAACTCCTCCACTGAAAATGCTTTGAGATCTCCACTACAGATTGCAACACGATCATAACATTCGCTGATCTTCTTTGCAAAGCTTTTGTAGAAAGCCCGGCGAATTACACTACCTTGATCCGTCCTAGGAAACTCGCAGTCGTGTTGCAGTACCGTGATCATATCCCTCGATCTCCTCGCATAGGCCTCCGCGGTCTCATTTGCGGCTTCCATCACCAGAAGAATTCGATCATTAATCTCATCTTCTGGCAGTCTGTTAGTAGCAGGTGAGGGCACAACCAAAACAGCCAGATAGGGTCGACCTGTTCCAAAGAAAATTGCTTCAGTAACCGCCCTATGCGATCGAATCCTTCCTTCCATCATCACAGGATTGTACTTCTCGCCATTCATAAGAGCAATAGTGTTGTCGAGACGAGCGTCATACTTCCACACCCCAGGAATGGTAGGATGGGGCTCAAAGAGGCCTTTGGTAGCGTACGATCCATCGGACATGTTCGATGCGACTTTGGAGGGCCAACCCCCTAAAATGGTGCGTTCGATTAAATTCGGATCCCGCGGAATCCATTTCAGGAATGGTTTTAGTTTTTCGGTTTCTTGGATGTAGTTCCATGCTTGGTCGCCGTCCGGGCGAAAGGACGTTATGAGTTGACTGACTTCGGTGCTGGAATGAATAAGACGGTGCGAAGGACCGTAGACTTAGTTTACGTACGCGCCATAATATCCAACCAGTTTCACGCCGCGGTCGACTAGTAATCTGGTCAAGCACTTCCACCGTACATGACGATTTTGAGCTGTTTAAGCAATTGTATCCCCATCAGTTGCTGCAAGTAGCTTGAGAGCATAAGGAACGCTAGAGAAAATCTCAAATTTATGTGCTTTTAGAATCCTGATGAGATGAGGTTGAGCCAGGGGTAGATCAGCATTGTAGAGGTGTATTCGCTTCCCGGAATAGATGGCGCGGAAGAAGTTGCATATACCATGATTGTAGTATAGTAGAAGGGTGATGAAAGGCATCATATTCATATTAATAGCGTAGTTGGCCAGGGCTGATTTGTGGGTCTGCTGTATGGGCTTAGGGAGACCCGTGGAGCTTTGCTCCAGTTACACTACGGAACTTTTCCTACTCAATGAATCGAAAAATTCCACTCACCCTACTTAAAGAGTCAGGTTTCCCCCCTCATTAAGTAGGAAACCTACTCATTAAGGTAGGCTTCCTACCTTAATAAGTAGCAAAGCGTGTAGGTCTCTCTAGAAAGGATGTTAACTTAGTCAAATCTCAAGGTTGCTTGGGGTGGGTCCCCTAAAGTTGCTTGTTGTCAGAGCAGACTGGCTCTGAGGAAATAGGAGGGAAACTGCGTTGATTGTGAAGTAACGAGCGAAAGCTAACTATATAGTCCTGGACCTGCCAAGGAGCTAGCTATGACCGGCCTAGCCGTAACACTTGTGGTTAGTAGCTAGGGCTTGGCATCCCACACAATATGAAGCCGCCTTCCTCCTCTATCTCTCTTCTACAACCTATCTCTCCTCCACCACCCATCTCCATTAACTCTATTGTTATTATCGCTATCATTTCTATTATTGCTATTATTTTCATTGTTTCTATTATCTCTATTGGATAAGTATTTGTATTGTATGCAGGGTTAATCGTAGACTAATCACGATGCAGATTATAATACAGAGAGACCTCTATTTAAGGGCAGGAAGGGCAGAGCAGGTAGTAAGATGGGGTTTAGTGTTGAGGGGCCGTAGGGGAGGGGCTAATAGTTAGAGTGGTTGTTTAGTACACTAGAATAGCTTCCTAGAATACAGATCTTAGCCTACTAAACATAAGCAAGCAGAAATCAAATTGCCAGCTAAAATCGTTAAAGACGTAGTTTTTTTCGTTTTATTATTTCCACTCATTAAGTAGAAATTCCTATGTTAAAACCCCCCCTCAATGGGTGGAATCGGTTTTCCGCTCATTGAGTTGAATGAGGTCCGTAGTGTAGCACACCCCTGTAATCATTACCATGGAAGCTTCGTACTGACCACTGGAATGAATGATGAAGACAGTGTTTAGTGTTTCGATATTCGGATCCAAGTAATGATCCATTTGTGTGTTTGGATTGCTCTCGATCGGAAAGTCGTGGACATTGCGACCGGCAATCTCCCCGATTTCGATGTCGGCCACATTGTTCCGGACACAAGATGCCGTCTGGTGGAACCTGGATTCCGTGAGGAGATAAGACGCTCCCGTACTCTGTAGCCGTGATTCAATGGCTAATTGGGTTATGCGAGGTGACAGAAAAAGAACAATATGACCGAGTTTCGTCAGCGCAAGCATAGTGATGAGGTGATCGAAATTGGATGGCCCAAGCAAGGCAACAACCGTAGGTTTCATCACAGAAGAAGGCCTGGTTGTTATCTATTCTTCGTAATGCACTGCAGTGCAATACGCGAACATATCGAGTTGCTGCAGAGAGTAGTCAACAAAGTCTATATTCGCAGACGGGTATGAGACTATGGGATCACGGGGATTGGTTCGAGCTCTGTGATGTATCAATGTATCTACCGTATGGATGAGGGTTCGCTCATGCTTTGCGCCCCGCGCACTCGTGGCTGTGTCGTGTTCGACAAAGATTTGGAGGGAGTCACTGCTGGCAAAGTAACCTTTTCGGACTCCATATTTTGCAAAGGAGAATGAGGATCGATCGCTATGCTTGGTGGTAAAACGCCTTTTTAATGCTGCTGGGCTCGCTAAGATCCGTGAATGGTGTGCTAAGGAAGCAGCAGCGGCAGCTGGCCACGTTACTATCCACGAAGTGGATATTTGTACTCCGTATAGCAGACGGATCTTAATCCGCGTTATGGAGAGACCAATCGCGTTAGCGAAATCCTATGCCAGAGGCTGGGATATTCGCGTTTTTTTTTTCATTCCTAAGGTTGCATTTATTTCGACGACCAGTTGTGAACGGATAATTTCATCCTGTTTTCCATTTAAGTATTTTCGGTTAACACCTATAAGTGTCTTTCTTCTTCTACAGACTCAGCCTGTTTTAATTTACTACTTTATAAGAAAGCATAGAGTTCCCGGCGAAGCGTCACACCTGTGGGTTGTCAGCACATCAATCCCCCTATCATCATGTTCTGACCACTCTCTGAAGATTGGTGCGGAAGGAATGATCGTACCTTCGTGTGTTGTAACCAGTGCCTTGACGCCATGAGACTTAAGTCGGATATTTGACTCAAGGCGCCATCGCCATGATCTAGAGGGGCCGAGCTATTGTCATCGCCAGGAAAGGGTCCAAAAGCCTATCTAGATTAAAACGAGTTCAAAGTTCTTAACAAGGAAAAAGGTCGTACCGAAGAATCCAAATCAAGCCAATCCGTGGTTTGCCAGTCATCAAGAAAGTTCGCCGTCCTGGGAGTCGCAGTCTCCGTAGGGCTGCTTTCAGATATGGGATCCCAGCGGAGACCTGTTGTCCTAAATGAGGGGCTTTGCATCCCAGTCGACTGGTTGACATTCACCGCTGCTGAAGTTGTGATTGGCACAAGGTGATTTTCACGTCTTGTTGTCCTTCTCTTCGCTTCAGCGCGAAGTTCCTGGAGAATGATGCTGTATCTTCGGCTGGGGGAATTTGTCGCCGTGGCTTGAGCAAGATGTGTGAGGCAACGCTCCGCAAGATCGAAAAGCCTCGAGGATAGGTCCGAATTCTGACTGTGCTGAATCGCCCATACGTAAAAAACGACCAACGCGCAAAACGTCACATAGTGCGTCCACCAAAAAGCATGGAATACTGGGCCTTCTCGTGCTAGGCGATCAACAGTCTGGAGTACTACTTGAGCTGCTGCGATACACTCCGTGATGCTTTGCATAGCCATATCTCTCAGCTCATCCCGGCTGCTTAAGTTCTTGAGTAGAAAAGGGCGGTGGGCTAGCATGACAGCATGTGAGTATGCGAGGTTTAGCGCCGTCGTTTGACGGCGGAAGCTGGGGATGAGGCTCGAAGGATTGATCGCGCCTAGTATTGGAGGTAGCTCTGCCTTCCACTGACGCAACTCTTGGCCTAGTTGGTGAGAAGCAGCGATCCGCTCGCGATCTTGAATCGACTTAATCGAATAGACCTCTCGAGAAATTTTCCCGACAATTTGTGCGAGTCTGTATCGGTCAGTTGTGCTCAACATAATCCGTGGAATAGTATGTGGAATAGTATGTGGGATAGTTGGAGGCATTGTCAATCCCACCCACCCACGAAGAAAACGGGGTATTGTAAAGAAACTCTGACAAGCCAATTTGAAGGAAGGGAGGTCTAACCTAGCATGAAAGATCAATGACTCAATGTGGCAATCCTCACTACTCTCAGTCACTGGGCCACCAGAGGTCATATCTTCATCATTGACAGCGTCGGGAAAGTCCTGGTCGATATCTTCGTCGTGAAAGTGTCTCGGGCGACCGAACATGACTCCCATATATTTATCAAGAGTATATGTGACCCAGAACGTCCGTTTGCGGCATTGGTCTTCGATATAGTCTCGTCTGTGCTGAGTCGAGCATCGTTTGCTATCTTTACGGCGATGAAGACCAAGGGCCGAAATGATTTGAAGGGCTTCGCCAAATGTGTACCAAGCTTGATTCATTCGCGAGGAGGTAAGAAGATACAGAACTTGTATCAATCGAGCCTGGGCCGACTCAAGTGTGGGAAATCCCGTTTCGGCCTCCGTCAAACGGACGGCCTCGCAGAAAAGATCATCGCTCTGACGAAGGGATGCTTCGGCGTTGATGGGTGAGAACGCGGAAGCCGAAGCCCCCTTTGCCTTTTCCTGGTGAAATGTCGCCATTGATAATGCTGCTAGCAGTATTGCCGCCTGTGGTCGTCCCAGACTCTGATGAAGTGGGACTTTGCGCTCGTAATTGCCAACAAGGGTAGTCACCCAGCTTTCAACAGTTCCACGATGAAGCAGACGGTAGGTTGCAATACATAAGTCAAAATACAGCTTGACGAGCTCTCGCACCTTATCGATAGGAGGCAATCGTATGTTACCCTGGTCCTGGAATGGCTTATCCCCCGCAGAGGTAAGCTTTTGGTGCTCACCCATAGCCGAGTCGAGCGTCCCGCTTATCGCATGGCTGCTTTGATTGTTTGAAAGCCTTCTCCACGCGCGCTGGAGGAAGGCTAAGCCGGAGGTTGAATCTGAGTATTGCTCAGCAACATCCAGCTCTGGTGAAGCTCTTGACGGTCCCTCCTGCTCCCTTGGCTTTGCATTCGGTGGTGGTGACGGATTCAAGATGGTCCGTGAGTCTTCTCGCTGAGGCAGGGTGAACGCGCTAATGTGCTGTTGATGAGTGGCGATATGGTGTTGAGGCCTATCCAGATAGGAAGAAGAGTACGGAAGTAAAGGTCTTGGCGTTGGTCGGTCTTCTCGCTCTCGTGGAGAGAGAGTTCGAGTGTCGTCGCGAGTATGCTCCGGCGGGTACCTCGACTGCGGAGGCGTTGGTGGCTTCCCGCGTGAGTACCGGGCTTCGTACAGGCACTCCAATCCCTTCCTCTGGCAACTCTCACACGGTACCGTCCCAGAGCATTTGGCTTTCTTCGTCTTGCAGATGTCACAGGCCCGACTGACTTTTCGCCGCTGCCTAGGGTCCAAGGCAGCATTCGCAGATGAGCTAAGGCTGCGTTTCCTAGCGTCTAGTTTGAGGTGAGGCGACGAAGGGGCGGCTTGGGCTGCCTCGATCCGCGCAGGCTCATGCGGAACCAGCTCGAGGTTCATTTGTCCGGATTTCGACGGTGTGGAGTATCCGTGTCCGGAGAGATTTTCGACGTTGGCAGAGGGCTGACTAGGAGGGGGCGTCCAATCAAAGTGGCCTTGTGTAACCCAACATTTAGCCTCGGCTCTGTGGGTTTTGCCCACAGGCAAACTTGGGACGTGGTGCAACTTGCTTGTGTATAGTGCAATGCGGACGCAAAGGAGTCAACGCATCTATCGCCTGCGGCATCTGTAAAAATAGAAGCTGACATCGAGACTTCTCCAATCTTCTCCCGATGCAGTCGCGTTTCTACCGTCTATCGTGACCAGTCAATCCTAGCCGGAGATCGGCCGTGCGACCAATTGGAAGCAGGATACATGCATGATGGAACAAACTACTTATCCGTCGTCGTATCATGCATTTCCGACTGAGTCCGGCGTTGGCGGCACATTTGCGACCTCATGCCTATTCGAGACCTCCTTACACTCTATATGAGCGATTCACCCTCAACACGAAGCCAAGATACCCGGCTAGATTCTGATTGTTTTGGTGACATGAACGGGGTTGAGCGTGCTGTTGAGAGGGTAATGATTGATGGGCATTAAAACGTGATTGCTGAGAGCAGCAGAGACGGGATAAAAAGGTGGGGGATATATCTGTGAAGGCAATGTACACCTAGTGGGATGTTCATGTCAATCAGGGCTCTCCTTATTAGATGGAAGTTGCACACATTATTGGGCAGGAACTAGTAGTGCATAATACACAACGTTGCTGAAGATATCGCCGGAACTAGGGATCAGCCCTTCCCAGCTGCAATATCGTGTCGACTTAGGATGCATAGATGTGTGCGTTATTACGGGTTTAATACAGTTGAAGCTCTCCCTTACAGAAGACTAATCTTTTCCATTACCCAGTCTACCTCTTCCTCTCAACAGCCTTCCCATTCAACACCGGCGGGTACCTCCTCTCCACCCTTTTCTCCTTGCGTCCATACCCGCCCACATCCGTATCCAACACCGCAACACTCAACTCCGGCATGTTAAACTTAAACGCGCCATTTTCCCCGGCACTGAGCGTCTTCGTCGTCGTCACCACCACATTATTCCCCTTAGCTGGATCATTATACCCAAACGGTCCCTGCGAGCTCACCAACAGCGTCAACTCAGCTTTCTGTCCCTTCCTCAAGCCCTCGAACTTCACGCTCACCGGCGTAGCCTCATGGTTCGTCGTATTATAATTCGCGCCCTTCCACACGTACGAATCATCATCCTCGTTCTTCCCCGCCACGAAGAAAAGGCTGGAGGTATTGGATGAAGGGGTGGTCGGTAGCGTGTGAGTGATCGCGTGCGTAGAGATGAGCTGGAAGACATGATAACTCGTACTCAGCGTCGTCTTCTTCGTATCCGCTTCAAACTCAATCATGCACACGCTCCACTGCCATCTATTCATATTCCTAAGCACAGGCGCATACGTCGTGCCTAGGATCCTGTCACCATTTCGCTCAGTGCTGATCATGAAGATGGCTTCGCCGACGCCGCCGATCCACCACGGGAACGGATGTAAGTTCCCAGACCAGTCGATTCCGCCGTTCGGATGAACCGACGCGAATTCGCCGACAAGGGTCAGATTGTCCTTTGTGAGGCTATCGAATTTGTGGAACTCGTTGTAGAAGTTGTCGGGCTGGCGGTAGGGATGGTAATCGCCTGCCGCGGGGGCTGGAATCTTCATGTTGTCGAACACACTCGGGCTCGCGATGACCTGGATGTCGGGGTACTTCTTCTTGATGGCTTTATTGAAGGCTTGGAAGCGGTAGGCGAGGTAGGATTCGAAACCGGCGGGGCGACCGGCGAGCCAGTCTTCGTTGCCAACTTCAACGTATTTGAGAGTCCAGGGCTTCGGGTATCCGAGGGAGGCCCGGAGTTTGCCCATGGGGGTGGAGGGCGCGCCTCGGACGAATTCGATTTCGTTGAGGGCGTCTTCGATCCACGGGGCGAGATCGGTTTCGTTGATGTAGGCACCGTCGAGAGCGAGGCCGGAGTAGATGGCTAGGACTATGATCGTCAGGGCGATGATGAGGTAAAATGGGGAATAGACCTACTGGGTTCCAAATCCATGTCATCGCACCAATGCAGATATTCTACGAGGCCGAGACCATCGGAGGTTTGGTAGTTCCATACACCCGGACGTCCTGGGCGATCCTTGAGCGGACCGATCGTCTCGTTCCATTTCCAGGGGTTGGCGAGGTCGGGTCCTTCAAGGGCATTGCCACCAGGGAAGCGCAAGAATTTCTGTGAAAGACATCAGCGCCGTTTCTCGTGCAAAATACCTGCCAAAGAATGAACGAACCGGATCTAAGGCAGCAAAGGCCTCCGCCAAATCCTCCCTCAATCCGTTCTCTCGTCCCTTATAAGTCGGCGGGAACAGCGAGATGAGATTGAAATCAAGAGAGCCCCCAGAAACACCAGCAGGGTCAAACGTAATCGCAAACGTGTTGTTACTGCTCGGCGCATCCTTCTTCGGGACCAGCGTAAACTTGTGCTGCACCCATTCGTTCTGCTTTGTCTTAGAATCCACCTTCACACTGCCAAAGGTCTCGTTCGTTAGCGCAGACTGCAGCGATGCGGTAAAGGCTCCCTTATACGATCCCCGGACGTAGAAAGACCCGGTGTACTTTTCCATCCGGACATCCATGCCCCAGAATCCGTCGTTGGAAAACCCAACAGACTTGGATTTCGTTGAATTGACAACAACATTCATAGAAGAAGGTAAAGCTTTCGAGAGTGGCGTGCTCAAGTTCTTGATAGAGAGACCAGCGCCATTGATCGATTTCCATCCATCCAGAGAGACGGGGTAAAGTTTGCTACCCTGGAAGGCGCGATTCCGAATCAATTCCGCGTAGAGTCCTCCATCTCCGGCGTTGTTGATGTCCTAGGAATTCTCAGAACCTAGCGAAAGAGTATTGAAGAGTTACTCACTTCGTGCATCAGCCCATAGGGAATACTGCTAGTCTCATTCCCGCCTTTCGACTTGACGACAATGTCGACGGCATTGACCGTTGCGGCCAAAAAGGCTAGGGCGGTCGTTGTCAATTTCAGAAGACCCATGGTGCCCAATTACTACACCTACGTTGTGCAGAGTCCTTCAACGAGGTCATTTGAATCACAAGGAGCGGCCGAAGTCTTTATAAGTCTACCAGTTACCCAACCCGTAACTCTCAGCCGTGCGTGCATATTTGCCATGTTAGCAAGGCGTGATGTGCGGCCCGACGTCGATGCTAGCTGTATGATTTAATTGCAATTGTAAGCCCAGGCCTGGTTTCCGGGGTAGAAGCCGTTGAATCGACTCCGCATAAGGGTTCGGCGTAGCCCTCAAGTCGATTAGTGCAAGTTCCAAGGACCGGGAGAATTCTCGTCGATCGTTGAGATGCAGCATTCTGCAGGTCCCGTCGATGCCGTCGTTCTTGGAAATGGAATGGCTTATGAACGTTCATGTGTGGCTGCGCAAGAAGGGAGTGTAGACACGGCGTGATTGGCGGAAACATCAGGATTCAACACCCGTATGGTGATCATAGAACGAATGTCGTTGCGGCTAAATTTGCGAGATACTCCGGTGGGTATAAGCTATGCCAAAATTCGCGATGTCAGTCCCCAGCCTAGCAGATGAACGCGGGAAGTGGAGATCTTCTAGAAGCGATGTCGAGCCTTAGTAATGCCTAAGACAGCTGCTGATTGGGGTCTGAGCGCCGCATTCTGAGTGTTCGAGAAACCCAAACTTCCCGGTGGTATATCGTGCTGCTTGCTACTAGAAATTATATCACAGAATGCAGGTACATTTATTTCCACTGGTGCCGGGGTTCTCCCGCAAGTGGGTTAGCCCACCTGTCATTTTATAGTGGGCAGTGGCGTGGATAGAAGGAGCACATTAACACGGGAAACATGAGAGGAGAATTGGGAATATGCCATTTGAGAGGAGTTACCTGCCTGTCAATGATAGATCGTGAGAGAGCAAATATGGAATCCCAACTGCAATGCCTATATCTCAACAATAGAGAACTACGCGCAAGGGTGATCGATAAGTGGTCGCACAATCTAAGATGCTCATCATCGAGGCTCAATTTGACCAAAACCAACCAGTCTTCTTCTCCAGGTCCCGCTTCGCCGGTTCTCGCGGAGCCTCGGCCGGCTTCGTTGTTGACGGGAACTGCGCTTGTTGCATCTTCTTCCAAGGATCTTGGACCTGGTTCTCGGTGTCTTGACCACGTTGGGTGTGGACCGTCTCGGAACTTTCTTCTCTCCCATCCGCGAATCTCTTTTTCAAGACTACTTTTGTAGTCACCGAGCCATCAGGGGCAACGGATCGTTCCGTTGTAGTGAGTGTAGACAAAATGGACGAGTGCACAGCAGTTGCTGGCTCCGAAGGTACGGAGGTGGCCGGACCAAGCAGGCGCTCATAGGCGTCCAGCTCTGTGGTAGGCGCTGCCTTGTTGAACTCGTCCTGCCGTGACTTCGGGGTAGGCGGATCATCGTGCTGGTCCTCGTGATCGTGCGCGTATTCGTAACTCGGATCTTCACTCGTCTCTTCACCTTCCCAGGGTACCCTTTTCGGATATTCAGACCGCGATTGCTTGGCAGGTTCGAGGGTCTCAAAGTCTTGCCAAAACCTCCTCACCCACTGGTTATAAGGTACGCGATGCGACTGACCAAGTTGTTCGGTCGGCATGAGAGGCCCTCCGCGCTCGACGCGGATCAAGTCTTCGAATGCGTCTCTCCAGGAGAACTTGACGCCGGCGGTGTCGGGATGTTCCTCCAAACGGCGCGGCGAGTACCACGGACTCGAGATTATGTCTGGATGAGGCAACATAGCTCTGGTGGCTTCGTCCAAGATGGCGTTGCCGAGTTCCTCGAACAATGTTGGGGCACGTTCGCCGGTGGGAGTCTGTTGGTCTGGGGCGTCGGCAGGGCGCGGAGGCCAGCTGTAAGACCATTTCCACACCTTGGGCTTGCGTCCGTCATGGCTGCTCTCCTCATGGCCGCGCGCCTCGTCGCTGGAGTGTCGACTCATTCTCTTGGTCATCTCATTCCATCGGTTCTCGAAATGCGCCCATTCATCCTGGTTCTGCTTCTGCGCGTCTTCGTCGTGTCTGTGTCTTCGGCGCCGCCAGCGACACATGCTCCTGCGGGGTTTTTCCTCGTGCTGCTCCTCGTGTGTCTCCTGTCCATGGCTGTCAAAGGGCTGGGGGAAGCCCCAGCTCCACGACCAAGCCCACTCCTGACCCTTCTCATTCGCGACCCGCTCTACCGTGTCTGATTCCTTTTCGGCGTGATCACCACATTGGGCCATAGCACGCTTGATGTGGTCCTTTCGATTCATCATCGATATGAGCTCTCCCCTTGCGGCCGAAGCCCTCCACGCGTCGCCCGCTCGCAACGCCTCGTTAACCTCGGCGTCGAGGCGGCTCATCTCATCCTCTGTATTCTGAAGCAGCTGTTGTCGCATTTTCCGAAGTTCCTGCGGCGTCTGCGGCCGGCCAGTGAACCTGGCGTCTGTGGGTGCGAGCGTGGCGGGAAGCGTGAAGACGGTGTGGAGGAGCGATGAGACTTGGGCGTCGGCGAAGCGGCGGAAAGCAACGAAGGGATTGTGTTCGGGGCTGCCGTCGTCGCGGCGGGAGTCGTCCGGGTTGTGAGGTGCCATATTGTATTGTGCTGTGCTCCGTACGTGTACAGGGCGTGATGGAGAGTGCAGGTATGCGGGGGAGCTGCTCTGGTGGATGGGGCAGCAGTACTGTACACATGGCGCCGGCCATCGTCACCCCACGCGCGGCAAGTCGGCAGCTGGGTAGCCGCCCTCCGACGTCTTCCTGTGGACGACCATCACCACTCATTCACCACCTTCGGCCCATCGCGAAACACATTGTTTACAATGGGTCTGGATATCGGGCAGCACAGGAAATCGAGTTCCGCCGCCATCTGTCGCACTGCGACAAACACCATCAGGCTCGACGTCTGGTCCTCCGTACCGCTTGGCGTACGGCGCTCCAGCGTCCCGGCCACAGCCGTTGCCTTTGCGAAGCGCACCGCCACGATTCTCACCACAGCTGGCAGAGTCACCGCAACTCCGCCGCAATTGCACACAGACGGCCAAAGCTGACACCATTCAGCCTCATGCACCTCCATCTAATTTCCAGACAAGGCTAATGACCATCACCGCCCTTCGCCGAGCCCCAGCCCTCACCAGCGTGCCAAGGGCGCAGCTTCAGCGACTGTCGGGTTGGACCTCTATTTTCAGGCGCCCTAATCATGTCTTGGGATATACATATAAGGACACGCTATCCCAATGGCTATTATATCTCACTGTCATCTAAATTTCATTCCAACTTGCCTCTCTGCCTGATCCCGCCTTTAATCCATTTCAAGGAGTCCTCTTAGTTGAGTGCACTTCTTATACCCTTCAAGCCCACCCACTTTTGAAAGCATCATGGAAGCTACCGACGAGTTCCGCGGCAAGAAAGGAAGCCGTAAACTTCAAAATGGAAAACCCCGACGCCTCCAACCCAAAGTCCAAGTCTTTGATTCGGCCTCAGAAGAGAATGATACTCTTTCCACCTCCTCATCCTACTCCCCTGTTCTTTCGGGAACAGAAAGTTCCTCCCCCTCCTCTCCTGCATCCTCCGTCTACAACTGGTCCCAACCTGAAATATTCTCCCAATCCCTTTCCGCCAGTTTCTTCTGTGACTGCTCGCTCTGCAACCCCTCCCAGAGGAATCTTGATGAGGACGCCGCCTTCTACACAGAAGAGCAAGACTTCGCATCCGACGTCGCCGCAACATCACACATGAACGCCGGCGGCCGCGACATCTCACACCCCTTCGCCGACCTGCGTTCCGCATCTCGAGCACGCTACCGCGAGCGAAAAATCCGCTCCAACAAACACGGCTGCTGCAACAGCTATGCGTGCCGGAAAGAACGTCAATCAACGCGGCGTGCAGAACACAAGCGCTCCAGGCGCTCTATCATCAAGTCCGCCATCCGCGAGAACCAGAAATACGAAACATGCTACACACACGGCCACTTCCACGAAAGTAAGCACAAGATTGTCGAATGGGATATATATCTACCGGAAGAATTCGACGACTACATCGAGAACATGGAAGACGATGTAATCCGCTACTCGATCCTACACCACAACGCCTCTATCTTCGACCACCCGAACCCCAACCCGTCCACCAACACCGGCGAGAGGTTCACAGAATGGGCACAGCGCCGCATCAACGAAATGCGCGCTGTTAAAGAATCCCGGATCATCGCCAGCAAAGCGCCCTCCCCTCCCCCACACAAACCCGCTATATGGACCACGAGATCCGAACGCGGTAAAAACTACAACATCTACACCGGCACCCCCCTTACCACCACCCTCCCAACCAACCGCTACGACGCCCTCGGCCACGCCCTCCTCTCCAACATCCTAACCTTCTCCCCCTATCTCACCAAATACCGGCGTCGCATGCAACTTTCCCCCTACCGCTCCATCGTCGGGTTCGAGTGGTTCGGCGAGTACGCGTGGGCCTGGCACCGGAACAGATCCGGGTGTTGGGAATTGGGGTATCAAGACTGCACGTGCGAGGCTGAAATGGGTGGAGAGCCCATTCCGTGTCCGTGTTGTTGTGTTGGGAGTGGGAGTATGTATTTTGAGTGTTTTTGTAGAGAGTTTGGGGATGAGGTGAGTCCGGAGGAGGGACAAAGGTGTGCGTTGGTGGAGTGGGTCGGGGAGGAAGGGCGGAGGATTGTGATGGAGGAGGAGAGGGCGAGGAGGGCGGAGAAGGCGGTCGGTCGTAGCCCAGATGTGGAAATCAATATGACGGTGGGGGCAGAGGCAGAGGCGGAGGTGTGTGAGATGGATGACAATGCAGGGTGGGAAGTTTTGTCGATTGGGAGTGCGAGCCAGGACTCAGAGACTTGGAGCGTAGTTGGTGCTGAGCAGGGGAGTGACGCCGGAGAGGTATAGCACCGGCCTTTCGTGCCTGCCAAATAAGATACCCATATTGAATCTCTACAAGCCCATCCTTGTCCACTCCTCATAAGATCTCTCAAACTTCCCGTCTCCCCACCACTCTTCCGTACCCCTACCTATTCCTCCCTGCAACCCACCTCCTAAACACAAACTCCCTACACTTATACCTCTTCAACACATCGCCCACATCAATCTCTCCTTCCCCAAACCCACTTCCACCCCCACCATCATCCCACGGCCTCGGCACCTCCACAAAACAGACCACCAATGTCTTAAACACGCTATTTTCCACCCTATTCACTCTATGCAGCCACCACCAATCCCTGCGTCCCTCCTCCTCTCTCTCCCTACTCCCTTCCCAATACTTATTACTATAACTAGGAAGCACAATGACCGCGAACTCGGCATGCGAGAACACGGGTCCGCGGTTATACAGCATCCAGTCTGCGGCAAATTTTATTCCGGGTCGGACCACCCAGCCGAGAGAGCGGAAGTGATGGTACGCGACGTAGCGGAGGAGGAAGGGGGTGTCTGGGCGAATGGGGGTGGTGAGGGAGGGGGGGAGGGAGGGGATGCAGGAGGCGAGGGTGGTGGTTGTGGAGCCGAAGAGGCGGAGGAGGTGGGCGGACGAGGGGGTTTTTGGATTGTTTGAGGGGGGAGTTTGGGGACTAGTGGGGAGGTGGATTTGCAGGGCTCCAAGGGCGTAGGAGAGGAAGAAGGCTTCTTCGGGGGTGAGCTGCAGGTACTCCATATCCTTGATGGCGGCGGTGGAGTGTGAGATTACGGACTCAAGTTCGTCTTCTTGCGGGGCCGTGGCGAGGAGAGGCGTGCGCCCGTCGGAAATCTGTGCGCCCTGAGATCCATCGTCCGTAGGATCCGCCGCATCGTCTTCATTCACGCCGTTCCCATCCGCCGCCTTCCCCAACTCCGCATCCGAGATGACCCCGACGGAAAGTTTTCCTTCCTCTTGTAGCTGCTTCTCGATGGTCTCGGCTAGAATCCTCGCTCTCTCTAACTTAAACTGCTTCCTATCCTGCCTCCTCGATTTCGTGACCTCGGAACTCATCTTCCCGCCCCCATTTCCCCCTCTCAATTTCCCCTGCTCCAGCCACTGCGGCTCACTCCTGCTCAGCGTGCCCTTGCCCCAGAAACCATGTTCCCAGAGTGCGCGAATGGCCTCGGGATCTGTGACATGGACAGACTCGGTTTCGGGCGAAAAGTGGCCGCTGTGGATGATGGGATGCGAGGTCGGCGGGAAGAATAGGTGGGAGATGATGGTGATGGCGATCTGGACTAAGGAGAGTGGGTTCTGTGGGATGAAGACGGGGAGAGGGTAGACTGAGAGAGGGAGGGGTTTTGCGTGGATGTCGGCATATCGGGGTCGCCTGGGGCGGGGATGTCTTGGATTATTGAGAGCAGATTCTGGTTGTGGAGCACTGTTTTGAGATGGGGTCGAGTTTGGTTGTTGTGGCATTGTGCCTGAGTCTACCGTTGCTGAAGCCATTTATTTTTGAGAAGGGGCAGATATTGGTATTTCCTGATTGCTCTTCCGGACCTTTGTGTGTGTAGATACTTCAAGACGTGAGTCAGAGTCTTGTCGACGGGCGCATTAGGCTGCCGCTATCTTGCCACATGTTAGAACACTGAAACGATAGAAGCAAGGTCAATTTAACTAACAAGATATTATGGGAGGCGCAACCTGAAGAACAGATATCTTGAACTTGTTCAGCGCACGTGCTGGATTGAAGTGACCAAGCGACAGCAGGTGATTGGAATTTTCGGTCTGGGTGATGAGGTCAAAGGCCTTTTCCAATAACCACAGCTGAAGGAGATATTAGGCTGTCAGTTTGATTCAACTAGAGCCCGCTGGTAATCAAATATTTCCTCGGTGGTGGGCGGTGGTTGACCAACCTACAAGTGAGGTCGGTAGCAGAGGTGATAATTCTTGTGGCTAGTCCAGATGTGGACTAGCTCCGTCGCATTGCCCCCGTTCTAAGGACTACTGTGAGCATCCTCTGCAAATCCACTTCTTGACAGAAGTGAGTGGAGCATCAGATATGATCCTATAGTTGATTGAACAGATTGATTTATGTTGTCAAACCGGGCATGCCAGTATAGAGGGTTTTAGTGACTTCAAGTATGGCCTCCTTACCGATTACAAGCGCTGAATCCTACTCTAACCTCAAAAATATCCATTCTATGTATAAGTATCACTGAATCTATCGATACTAGAAAGTTCGCAATTAGATGCTAAACCGTCATTGTGACTTCTCACGCCTCGCTGCAATAGTATAAAATATACTCCCATCGTACATGCCACGGATGTCCTCCTTCATCATCCTGCCATCGCTAGGCCAAAGCATAATATATGTCGCGGTCCCTTTTGGTGATAGTGTCAGTCCCAGACATGTCCATCACCGATCATGTACTCACATTCCAAAGCCTCCGCCGTCCACCCAAACGGATCAAAAGCACACATATTCTGGCGAATCATAACATACACCTCGCCCGCAGTAATATAATCTCTTCCACTCGCAAACTTCGCAAAGATATCTTCAAACTTCTGCGGGACATAGCGTCCCTCGGTATCATAAGTTCCCGAGTCGCTGCCATGTTTGTCTTTGTGGATGTTTTGGATCAAGATCCGGAAAAACGGGTCCGGAAGAATACTAGGCTGAGTATTGTAGCTCAGCGCACCGTGAATGGCGAACATGGCGAACATGGATAGGAGGACACCGAAACCTAGTCTGTAGAAACCGATGTATGTATCTTTGGGCCAAATGATGCCGTCGTGGTCTTGGTCGAAGAAGTTGCAGTGCTGTTGCATCACTGTTTGGTGGGAATGCTGCTTTGTCCATTCCCTTTCAGTTGTTCCGGAAGGTGCTGAGGTTGAGGGGGCGATGTTTGCGCGGGCGGTACCTGATGTTGAGATGTCAACCATAGTGCCTACTTGATCAATGATACACGTACCAGCATGACGGAGCATGGGATTGGATCCGAGATCTATGAAGGGTTGGTACGCTTCAGTATCAGGCACGGAAGGAATCGCTCGAGCGAAACTGTCGTCGGGTCCTCCGTTCACCAAAGGCTGGTAGTCCATCATGGTTGCCATGTTAGTTTAGTGAAAATAGATGGACGAAGAAACAACGAGACAAGGGAAGGGAGGTCTCCATGGGTGGCTGTATCATATGCTCACGCCAGTTATTCCAACAAAAACATGTGAATGCATGACGTCAACGGTGCGTTTTGAAATCCGCAATGAGCCAGTGCAGCACGCGATGCTCGGTGAAACGGTACGTAGCAAGCCACACAGGGGCCGAGATTTATGGATACAGCGATCCGCTACGAAGTATTGTCGATTTCTTTACTTAGCGCCTTCGAATATGGACCTGCATGCGTGAAAAGTCCCAAGATGTTACTATTTCTACTATATCAATCTCGTAAGAAGCGTTCTTCGTTTCGTTTAGGAGAAGCCCTTAGATAAAACATATTAGATCCATTGGGTAGCAATGCTCATTTTGATGGGAGGAGGATACCTACGTATGTCAACATTGAAAGGGACTTGAGATCATCGGGATGCCGATGATCGTCCTCGGCACCGGTGTCCAAAGGTCTTGGCGCGGCTACCCGTGTCCGTGGGCGTCGGAACTTCAGAACAGTTTCCCTAAAGTTCAACAGTGCGACGATGCTTCCCATAGCTCGATGGTCGTTACGATTACCACGGCAGGGCTTCAATGCTCTTGCCACAAGGATCAGCCCCTTACAACAACCGTCTCGCCGCCTTCTTCGCACGCGTCCCCCAAAACCACCACCCCCACCGCATTCACCACCTCCACCTTCAGATCCTCCGCAATCCGGCGACACTCCCCAACATGAGCCCTCCAAAGTTGAAGCTGTATCCACCGCGCTGTCGCAGACTCCAGACTCGGACAACAACCTCGTCACACCTGTCCACATTCCCGAAGATCCGAATGCGGTGCTCAAGGAAACACACCCCGCCATGCAGCTGCTTGACAACTCGTCCCTAGTCGTCCAGCGACAACTAGAAATGATGAATGTGCTCATGGGCTTCGAGCAGGCCAATCGATACGTAATCATGGATCCACACGGCAATCATATTGGCTACCTAGCGGAGCAAGAGCATGGACTCGGAAATGCGGTTGCGCGACAAATGTTTAGGACACATCGAAGCTTCACAACGCATGTTTTTGATCGCGAAGAGAGGGAAGTGCTGCGCTTCCATAGGCCATTTAGCTGGATTAGCTCGAGGATTCGGGTCTACGATGCTATTCCCACGGACAATGGAGGCTACACGTCGTCTATCGCGTTGCAGGGAACGAGCCCAGGAAGCATAACGCAGAATACAAGCGCGAACGTCTCAAGTCTTCCGTTATCGGATATGAGGATCATTGGATCCGCCGAGCAAGAATGGGCGCCATTGCGGAGAAAATACAACCTCTTCCTTGCCCGGCAACTCGAAGCCGCTCAGCCAAACGCTCCTCAGCTGTCCTCTGGCGATCTTCCGCTGTCCAACTCCAAAGCTCTACAGGTCGTAGAAGGAGATTCTAGGGAGGTTGGTATGATGCAATTCGCTCGTGTGGACGAACCATTCCTCTCCTGGGATTTTTCGCTCATGTCCGAAGACGGCCGGCTCATTGGATCCGTCAACAGGAACTTTGCGGGCTTTGCGCGCGAACTGTTCACCGATACAGGTGTATATGCACTGCGTATGGATGCCGCTGGGCTGATTACCGAGCCGGCCCATGTTATATCGAAGACTGGGGAGCGGTCGAAACCTACCCTAGAGGGATATCCCGGAATGACATTAGATCAGCGCGCTATTATGCTTGCGACGGCCGTCAGTATCGATTTTGATTACTTTAGTCGGCATAGTGGCGCGGGTGGTGGTATGGGATTCTGGCCCATGTTCATTCCGTGGGGTGGGGAAGCGGGAGCTGCGGGCGAGGCAGGGGCGGTCGGGGCGGCGGGTGCGGCTGGAGAAACCGGCATTGCTGGTGAAGCCGGTGCGGCTGCGAGAGGATTGGGGGTGGGAGAGGGTGCTGCTGCTGGCGCTGGAACTATGGCCGGGTACGAAGCCATGCAAAGAGGAAGACAAAGTTCACAGGAGGCGCAGACAGTGGACGACCAATCGCCACAAGGAGGAGATCAGTATCCGTTTCCACCAGATCAACAACAGCCAAGCCCGCCGGGAGAGGATATCTGGGGTGAGGATCCTGTGAAAGGCAATGATCCGTGGGGATCAGGCGGCTCTGGGGGTGACGGTGGTTCTGGAGGAGGCGGGGGCGGAGGCGGAGGCGGAGATGGTGGAGGATTTGACCTCGACGACTGGTTCTAGTATCGCAGGAAATTCATAGACACGACTTGTACCAACACTGTAGAATTACACGAAAATGAGACATGAATAGAGGTAGACATCATGTTTCCCCCTCGCGTTTTCCTGGCAAAAGGGCACATCAGTTGATCTTGTTGCTGACGAAGGAGTCAATATTTTGAAGGAATAACTTCACCCTCGATTATTATCCTTACAGCTCTTCCTCGTCTATACAGCTATACGGACGGAACAAGAAAGATCTAGTAAGACAACTGCTCAATTAATAGCGGTAGAAATATGAGCATGCTCTCTGCTCAACATCTCCAACAATCTCAACAATCAAACAGTCGCATTCCTCAAAATTTATTATCTCCTTCGTGCCCTTAGGCTCTCTGTCAGCAAAGGAATGCCTTGACCGGTGGACGTTTCAGGCCTATGGGTCGTCGGGATGTCCGCACATGACGACACAGCCTCATGGGGGCCGAAAACCAAGCCCTCAGCCTTGGGGACAATTGCCCTGATGCGGAGTGGCGCGTGAGTGATCAGCGGCAGGCGCAACGGATCCTTCCAAGACGCAACTCACGACCCAGGCCCGTATTACAGGCAACTATTGATAGATAAGATGCCCACCATGACCTAGCAGACTCGCAACCCCCACTTCCACCGTGTCTTTACTCGCGCCCATCCCATATCCTTCGCACCAACGATACCGTGATACCAGCCATGTTGGGCCAACCCGTGGATTTCCGACCGCAGCTCCGACGAGGGCTGTTGGGCATGTCGTCGGACATGCTCAAAATGGAATGCAAGGACAAGATTTCCACAATCAACACCAAGGTCGGTTTCGCAGCCTTCGGTATCATCGTCCTCACTATCGCCATCGAAATGGTCGTGAACACGGCGTTCGTGCCATCGAAGCCCACAAAAGCCGATGCATCGACAGCAACAGCAGCACCTGATGGAGGTGATGTTGGTTACACACCGGTCCCTGCACCTGAAGCCGTGCCTGCAACCACGACGGCAAATACAGACACACCAACAGCTGCTTCACCCGCAGACTCGTCCATAGACCACTGGTGCGCCGTCAGCCCGCTCCCCTCAACCCGCGCCCGCCGCTTCGTAACAGCAACGTTCCTCATCGTTCCCGCAACCCTGCTCTTCGTCTACATCATCAAGCATCTCGACCCGCTCGCCACTATCCCCGTCCAAACCCGTTGTCAAAAATTCGTGGACCCCACGCCCGTCAAGCACTGGTGGCTCGTCTCGCTCTTTGTGCTCCTCCCGTTTACCAGCGCCGCGATAGCCTGGCTGCGCAGTCTGGTGTCCTGCGTGCTAATGCGCTGGGACAAGGGCCTCAGCTACACTGTCTGGCCCGTTTGCTTGCCCGGGTTTGCGTTTGTGGTGCCGGTGGTGGCGTGCTGGTACTTGATGACTTGGTGCGCGGGGTTGGTTATGGGGCGGCCGGTTGACGATGAGGGTAATGTGAAAGACGTGGAGTTGGGGGTAAGGAATGGGGACGGGCAGGCGAACGTGGCTGAGGAGGAGAGGGCGTTGGTGGGGGATTGGGATGATGGAGCGCACGGCGAGGGTTATGATGAGGATGATGATGTGACGGTTTATAGCCCTACGAAGGATGAGGGTAATGTGATGAAGGGGGAAAGTGTTTGAGGCTTTCAATATTTACGGTCTTATCACATAACTACATACGTACCAATACATGAGCTATGATTTCTTCTGTCCCGCTCGCTCCACGTACCTCAAGTCGAGTCGAGTCGAGTCGTACCTGCGTCGTGTACCTTAGCACTGGACCTCCTGCGTGACCACCTTTCAGCAGCTGACTGGAGCCACGAGTACTTGCACGAGGCGTTCGGTACTCGATCGCTTCTTTCATCTAACGAATATCGCCATCCGCAACCCAATGACGCCAAAACAGGTCGCCGTGTCTAGCCGCTAACAACAAAGTCCCCGACACACACCGCTCTAGGCAAAGATCGTTGGCATCAGCTCCAGTCCCCGATCGGGCTTCTCTGACTTCGCCGACCCGCCAGCATCTACATAATCTAATCCGCTCCATCTGTCGTTCGAGAGGCCCTGGTTCCGAGAAAGAGCTGTCTGGTCCCAACGTCTAAACCCCGCGTATAGTTACCTGCTCGCAGCAGTAACCCTGACCCCGCCAACCGTATATTTCCTCGTCTAAACTCCCCCCCCCCCCCCCCGCTCAAGCACGCCATCGAAATACGAGCACAATGGTCACGGTACGCATACAACACGCTCCAAATACGTCTCTATAGCTTTCCCAAAGTAGCAAAACGTAAACAAGCCGGCATGCGCTGACGTCATAGTTTCTCTCCAGCTCGAGTACAGCGTCGAAGAGCCCTTGAACCGGGAGCCTGATCTCGAGACACTCGTTTCCAGGTCCGTAGACCCCACTCCAATTCTCTCTGCATTCGAATCTGCACTATCCGCTGCTCGTGGTGTATCTATAGAAATTGAACCTCCTGACATGCCATTTCCATAGTTTTATAACCCGCACAGGCGAAGGCTACGACCGCAACCACGGCCCCATTCCGCACCTCTCCGCCGCCACACACCGCGTCTCCGTCTACGGCGCCGTAAAAAGGACACTCTCGCTCAGCGTCGCCGATCTCGAAGCCCTGCCCCAGCGCTCCGTCGTATGCGCCCTCCAATGCGCCGGAAACCGGCGCCACACGATGCGAACAAAGCTAAAAGAGGTAAACGGAATCGACTGGTTTGACGGCGCAGTCATGAACTGCAAGTGGAGCGGCCCACTTCTCTCCGACGTCCTCGCCCTCGCGGGAATCGACCTCCCACCCTCCTCTCACGATGCTGCCCACGTCGCCTTCGCGTGTTTCCAAACTCCCACCCAAGACGACGAATGGTACGGCTCTTCCATCCCGCTATCCCGTGCCCTCTCCCCCTCCGCGGAAATCCTTCTCGCCCTGCGCATGAACGATGCCCCTCTCCCACCCAACCACGGCTTCCCTGTCCGCGTCGTCACGCCCGGGATCGCGGGTGCCCGGTCCGTGAAATGGCTTGATCGGATCACGGTACAGACGTGCGAGAGCTCGAATTACTATCAACAGCACGACTACAAGATCCTGCCACCGGAAGCCAAGGATAAGGAGAGTGCGGAAAAATGGTGGGGAAGGGTGCCGGCGATCATGGATATGCCGGTCAATTCTGTGATTGGGGTGCCGAAGGTGGGGGCGAGGGTGAAGGCGGATGCGGAGGGCAGGGTCGAGGTTAAGGGGTATGCGTTGCCGTCTGGGGAGGAGGGACCGGTGGCGAGGGTCGAGGTGAGCGTGGATGAAGGGAGGAGTTGGAGTGAGGCGGAGTTGTTGGGGGCGGAGGGGGTGGAGGGAGCGGAGAGCCTGAAGTGGGCGTGGTGTTTGTGGCGGGCGAGGGTCAAGGTGGAGAAGGGGAACAACAAGAGTATATGGAGCCGAGCAACGGATAAGGCGGGGAACGTGCAGGTCAAGAATCCGCAGTGGAATTTTAGAGGTGTGGCGTACAATGGATATGGAGAGGTGACGGGACTGGAGATCGTTTAATGGGTTGGATTGAATTTCAATGGCGCACTAGCGAACTGGGTAAGGGTCAGATTGGGTTTCTTTGGGTTGAAGGCGTTGGGTGGATATTCATACCTTCGCTCATGGACGAGGAAATAGCACTTGGATTTTCAGGCGTTGGCTTCTACCGAACAATTCTGCCAGATACCCGCCTCTCCGCAACACCCCACTTTCACAGGGTGGCGATGGCACGATAATGAAATCCCCATATCAAATCATATTATCCACTCTTTTCGTCCACAGGGATCCCTCCTTCCCATCCTCCCTTCCCCCTCCTCACAGCCCCAAGCTCTTCCTCACATTCTCCCTAACCCTCCCCTCATACTCCTGTCTCCGTTCCCTCCACATCCGAGCGGCATCCACATTCGCAGGACTCTCGTCATTTGGCTCAGCCAGCATGCTCATAACACTAATCAGAATCTTCTCGACGCTCTGTATCGGACTCCACCGCTCGCTCGCCTGCTCGTAGTGGTGCGGGTCATCGCCTGGAGGATGCAGGATCGAGATGCAGACTTCGCCGTTGGGGTATACTGTCCATGGCCATGAGCATCAGCAACCAAAACCAAGCGTCATCAAACTCCTCCACAAACTTTCATCCCCGTTCTTCCCACGCGCAACCAACCAATTAAAGGGTGGATTCCCATACGTACCGTTAGGATGCCACACATCGACGCAAAACTTCATCTTAGGCGGCGCGAGCGGATAGTCTTTCGGAAACTTGAGCTCAGCGGGAAACACTCCGCCTTCGAATGGCGTGCCCTCGGGACCCTGGATCAGCGCTTCCCATACGAACATGTCGTCTTCGGACACAGGGCCCGCGGTGATGCCGTCCGGAGCGTCGGAGGAGAGCATCCGATATTCTTTGAACAGGCGTTTTGAGGCTGAGGAGGACATTTTGGGGGTTATGAGGGCGTGAGGTGAGTGGTGGAGTGTACGGGTATGAGAGAAGCGGGCGTAGTGGTGGTAGTTCGAGCGTGCGGTGGTTTCGGGTGAGTAAAGCGATGGGTTTGGAGAAGGGTGGTTGTGAGTTTGGTGTTGGCGATTCGTTTTGTTCGTTGTTAGTCGTTAGTCGTTCGATGTTCGATGTTGGTTGCTGGCCATTGCGGGATGACGGCCGGGTCCGAAGAGTGGCGGCGGCTTCACGGTCCGAGCGCCAGTGCACGTGCATCTGATATTCACCTTCACTTTTCACCAACCCATCTAGACATGTCTTCACAGGATATCCAAGTCTTGGAATTCAATGGCTTAGTACCATTTCTGCATGAACACTCTAAATACTTGTCTCCTTTTCTGTCCTCGTTACACATAACAACCGACATCTGTCCTTTAGATCTTCTCCCCCAATCCTTCCTCACTTCTTATCCTTACCCGTTGGAATCTGGAACGCGACAGCCGGCTCGCCATGCACAAACGCCTTATCAATCCTAAAGTACCCCTTGCGATCGAACTGAACGATATCATCCACCTTCAACTCGGCAACATTGCAGTCCGCAATACACTTCGTCCTGAACTCCGTCTCCTTGTTCAGGAAATCCTCCAGCTTGTCTTCTGGCTCGAGTTTATCCTTGGTAATCAGGTAGTCGAAGTCGGCGAGCTCGACGGGAATGAGGTTCTGGTCGGCAGAGAGCCAGGTGACCTTCTTAGCCGTCTTTTTGACGTCGCCTTGGAGGTGGAGTTCCAGCTCGAGACCGGTGACCGTTTTGAGACCGGCTGGGGTGGAGAGTGGGTTGATGGAGTGGGTGATGGAGCGCACGATGGCGTTGCCCCAGTTCATAAGCGTGATTTCCTCGTCTCGCTCAAAGGACGCGGCATCGGCTTGTTCGAGCAGGATGTTCGAGCTGAAGACGACTTTCTTCTTCCCTAGATTAGTGTACTTGGCGTGCTTGTCCCTATCCTCAGTGATGACGCCCTCGCGCGCACCAATGACGGTGACAGGGACCTTGGCTTCCTCGGCAATGGCCGTGTAGCGTGCGGAGATAGGGTCAATGTGCTTCTTGTTGGTAGCCCAGAAGGTTCCCCATTCGAGGTTGACGATGTTCTTGGAGGGCCCTTGCTTGAGGATGAACTCACGCAGAGCAGGGATGGTGACTCCACGTCGACGAACACCTCGTACGGTCGGCATTCGGGGATCGTCCCAGCCCCAAACTACGCCTTCGTCTACGACCCTGGTGAGTTTGCGCTTGGATAGTAGCGTGCGGACAAAGTTCAAACGAGCAAAGCCCCAGTTGTATACATTGCGAAGCTTTAGGGCCTTGAGGAACCACTGGTACTGAGCATCGCGGTCATTGTACTCGGTTGTACGGAGAGCGTGGGTGACACCTTCGATAGCGTCGATGATAGGGCAGCAGAAGTCGTAAGTTGGGTAGATCTTCCACTTGTCGCCAGTACGATGATGCACCTCGGGGCTGCAGCGGTAGATAACAGGATCGCGCATGGCCTTGTTTGGATCGTCCACAGATATCTTGGCCCGGATGCACCACTTGATACCCTCGTCGGTGGCCTTCTTCATCTCCTCAAAGCGGGCGAGGTTGTCCTCGACGCTGGAGTCGCGACGTTCGCTGGGTATTCCGTCCATGCGCTCCTGTCGCATCTTATCCTGCAGAGTGTCATCTGCGTAGGCGTTGCCCTCTTTAATCATCTGAATGCAGTACTCGTACAGCTCCTGGAAGTAGTCGCTGGTGTAGGATGTCTTGTCCGCCTTGATCCCCATGAGCGCGAGATCCTCGATTATGGCGTCCTGGTACTCCTCCTTCTCTTTCAGAGGGTTGGTATCGTCGAAGCGGAGGAGCAAGGTGCCCTTGTACTCCTCGTGTGCAAAGTAGTCGTTGAGCAGCGCAGCCTTTGCATGGCCAATGTGCAGATATCCTGAAGGCTCCGGCGGGAACCTGGTGACGATACCGGTCCCATCTCCGACATCCTGCAATCCGATGCCATAGTTGGCTCCTTCGTCTGCCTTCTTTCCGTTGTTCCCCTTAGCGTCATCCACTCCCTTTGGTCGCGTGGGCAGCGTCGCCTGCTCCGGGTAGGCGTCCTCGATGTACCTGAACCACCGGCACAAATTGGGCATCAAATTTTGCTTTATATATGCATGCGCCACTCGATTCTCGCGCAGTGTCTTCCAGACCGTGGTATCGGCTTCGGTGAGTGTGTATCCGACAATGTGTGTGCGGAGAGTGAGGTGAGCATCGAGCTCGGCGAGAGAGGGCTCAATGGCCTTGAGATTCAGGGCTTTGAGGTTTTCAGCGCGGCCCTCCCACTCGGTAATTTGGGCCTCCATCGTTGGTGTATGTCGAGACGGAAGGGAAGAAGTCGAGTGAAAATTTATAGTAGCGTTTTGTTGATGAGTCGAAGGTTGGCGGGGTGGTGGGACAGTTGCGCCACCGCGCAAACGCCGCAAACCTTGAGTCAGGGTCGGTCAGTTGTTCAGTGGACATGACTCGCAGTAGGTCGAGATATCGGTGAGGTAGCCGTCACATTGCATCCGAACTATAACGTTATTACCAGATACTGTAAATCCATTCTTCGCTTCGCTAATGCCGATCGCGGGCCATCACATGGCTTATGCATGGAGATCCCCTACAAATCCTACTATACAAAAATCCAAACACCGCCCATGCAGGTCCCAAATGGTGCCAACAATGTACCGACGAATGCTCTGAAGATAGCAGACCAACGCCGCAGCATTACAAGTCATAAGGTACGCTGTACCGAACAAATCACCAAAAAGCAACAACTTTTTTCCAGATCCCCAAGATCGCCTCTTCTAGCAAACAAGTGGTCACTCTACTCTTCACATCCAAAACATATGCCATTATCAAGCGCACTCCCACTGTGCGAAGACACACCACCTAGCACTTCGGTCTGCGAGCACCAGGCCTCTCCATGTACCCTTCTCGCCAATCTTGATGACCGTCTCCCACACGCTACCGTCTGCCCCGTCGGCTGTGCCCCCCATGTGCTCGCTCTTGCGCAGCAGCCGAATAATTTTCCCAGACGGGGTCTGCACAGCCAACTTGGCGGGCTTATGTGCACCGCCCGATGAGTTGGAAGATGCGTTCGAGGGATTCGAGTATGAAGATCCGGACATCGAGATGCTTTGCATGCTCATCGCTGAAGCAGGCCGAGCAAACGGGTTGGGCGAGGCACGGCCGTTGATGGCATTGTTCGGATCCGGAGTACGGGTCAGCGACGATGGATGTTGGCGAACATTAAATACGAAGGTGTTGTTGAGAGCAAGATTGGCGCATTGAGGTTGGGCAACATAGAGGTCGTGTCGTTGTGCGTGTGGAGTGGGATGCAGCGTTAAGAACGAATACGGCGGGTTAGATCCAGCATGGGTGATGGGAAGAGCAACTGCCAACGAATGGGGATTGAGCTTGTTGGAGTGCTGTTGGATGTAAGCAAAAGCCTGGCTGAAAAGGAGGATATTAACTTACTCGTAGTCCACGTGGGCCGGCATAGACCTTCAGCACCCCGTGGGCTTCGTCACCAGGAAGCAGGGCCTTCACCGTGTACCGCTTCTGTCCTCCAATCCACTCTGCTTGTGTCAAAGCCGGTTTCCGGACGACATCACCACTCTCGAAGTAGTCTCCGTCAGCGTCCTGGGAATATGCTCTTGCTTCCACCTCTGCCACGCACTCCACGTCCTCGGGTACGGCAATATAGACATGGGCTAGCTCTAGGTTGTCCAGATTGAGCAAGCTAGTATCGAAGTCCGGCATGTAAAGTTTATGCTTAAAGTATGTTGGACAAGCGCAAGGTAGTGCCATCAAAACGTCATGCGGCTGGGGCGGACAAATGTGTTGTTGTTCTGGGAGAAGGGGAACGTGTGTGTAACAGATCTCCATCGGTCGGGCGAGGAAATACCAGGTGTCGGCGACCTGTGAACCTGCGTCTGAGTATTGCGATCGCTTGGGGTTTGTTGGTCCAGCCAAAGAGCAGTCCATAATCCGCCACTCGCCTTCTACGATAACGGCATTCCAGAAGTGGTTTGGTCGAGCAACGTTCTCGAGGTCCAGTGGTTCTCCGGGCGACTTCAGATAACCTCGCACGACTTCAGCATGAAGGCCAACGGATGTGCACATTTCTGCCACCAGCATTGCAATCTCCTCGGAGCATCCGCGTTTCGTTTGAACAACTTGTCGTGTGTCAATATCACCTTCAAAGTCTTCTTCCCAAGCAACGCGCTCGCTGACCCAGGTAAATATCGCTCGCAGGCGCTGCACATCGCTCCGGTACGGTCGACAAACGTAGGCCTGCGCCAATGTGGCAGAGGTTGTTCCAAGCGGAATGTTGTTGATGAAACGAGCGCTTTTATCCACGAGCGTCAAGTTCGAGGCGGTGAAGTCTGTGGGCTCTGAAATTGGAAGGCCGTCAAGTCCCTCGTCTCCCTCTGCGGATTCATAAAGAATGTCAATGGCATTCAAAACGGGGAAATCCATCATCTGACATCGGTCGGCACGCTCCACCCTCTCGTTTTTGCTCAAAGAATTCGACCTGTTCACGTCTCGTCGCACCTGAACCCAGTCCACAGATCCGTTGAGACCCATGTCCCGTGCGGCACTCGATTGCACAGCTGCTCCTCCGGCGATACCAGAGGGCGTATTCGAGTCTAATCGACTGGCTGCACGTGATGCTGCTCTCGACGCTGCTCTTGAACCGGGTCGGCTGACCGAGCCTGAGGCGATTGTGCTCCTGGCATTCGCGGCCTGTGTCTTGGCAGTATCAATCATCTTCCGGAAGAAGCCACTCCGCTTCGGTTTGATAGGTGCTGTCAATCCACCGAGCGGGTCTCGACCATCCGCGACATTTGCGTTCCAATCATTTCCGTGACTTGAACCAGGCCGTGATTGGGAGGCGTGGCTTGAATGATAAGTAACGCCGGTGAAGGGAGATTCGGGTCGACTGTCATCAAAGCCATATCCTTTAGCTGCAGTGTCCCGAGTATCCATAACACTCACAGGTCGCGCTTTCCCAAGTTTCTTCCTATAGTAGCTGCCAGCGCTCGTGGTACTCATATTAGTCGCGGATTGTCCAGACATCAAGCTTCGATTCGTCGAGCTGCTGGTATTTGTTGTCGTCGTCGAGTTCGTCTTGGTAGTAAAAGTCCTGCCCAGCGCTTCGCGGCCAATATCATACGCGGATTTTCGGTGACGTAGTGTCTTCGGATCAGAGTTCTTGGGTCCGACATCTGCCTGCACGACGTCCATGGATGAGCCTGACCGGTTATGCATGCTGTTCTTCGGCGGTACCGCTGGGGGTGGCCCAGTCGGCATAAAGAGTTCATCGTTGTGACGCGCCTTTTCCTGCTGTTGCATCTTTCGTAGGCGACTTTCCATCCGCTGCACGTAGTTGTGGACCTGTGGAATTTCATCATCATCCGGCGGATATCCCTGATCGTACTCTTCATCCACAGGGTATTCTGTATGGCTACCGATTCCCATGGACGTCTGCGCTCGGGCCTTCTTTGCTGATGCTTGATAGACTTGATCAAATGCTTCCGGCGACCAAATATTAGGAGGCGTAGGCGGCTCATCGGGGGAGTTACCGCTCCGAGACATCGTCATATCCTGCAACGAAGACATGACATCGTTCATTGCATTTGTCAGGGGCGATGGCGTGAAATTGTGTCTGCTGCCCGATCCAGGTATGGGAGACGGTGGGGCAGGGGTGTGATATCCATTTGTGTGCGCGGGTTCATGGTACGGTGCTGGAGAAGGAGCTCTACTAGCATTGTATGCAACTCGATGTGGAGGAGGTGGCGGTGGGGGAGAGTCGCTGCGGCCGAAAGGCGCGGGAGATGTTGCTCGGGAGTATGGCTGATACTGAAACGAGGGGGCTGGGGATGGTCCCTGCGAATGGGGTTCATAGTGTGCGGGCGGCAGAGGAGACGCTGCACGAGAGTATGGCTGGTACTGCACCGGTGGCGCCGGAGACGGTCCGCGAGAGTATGGTTCATACTGGGCAGGAGGAGCGGGCGACACGGCTCGAGTGTACGACTGGACGAGGGGAGCGGGTGAGATGGCTCGAGTGTAGGATGGGTGGTGGGAGGGCGGCGGCGCAGGCGACACTGCTCGCGGGTGTGAATGTGAGCCGTGATGTGCACGGGCTGGGTGTGTTGAAGGCGGCCTTGGAGAGACAGCTCGGAGGTTGGAGTGGTTATTCGAGGGAGGGGCCGGAGCAGGAACCGGGCTTTCTCGGCTTTCAGTGGACGAGCGCTTCATCGACGAGTACGGGCGATGCTTGGAGATGCTGCCATTGAGATTTGGCGACAGTCCGCCGGCTTTTTGCTGTATCTGGCGTGCAGCGGCGGCCGGATTCGGAGCCCCTGCCGCTGCGTATGCCGTGAAGGGTTTCCTAAACTTGCTCTTTGCTTTCTGCGGTGTCTGAGTCGCCGGCTGTGCACTGTTTTGCCTCGATATGCTTGCTCCCGTTTGCGGACTCGCGTTGCGGCTCCATGGCTGAAAGTCCTCCTCGAGCAGCTCGACAAAATTGGACGGAAACAAGCCCACCATGCGCCGGTCGCGCTTCAGCCGTCCCATCCACCACGAGCCATCGCCAGCATTCAGAACTTCTATCAGGTCTCCTTCGATGAATCCGAGATCGCGCTTCGTCTGCAGCGTCATGGTCAGCCGGGCATGGCACACGCATCCGTTTTGCTGCTACATACCTCTCCGCCCCATGAGTAGACGGCCTTGCACCAGCACGGGAACCGCGTGGGCAGCGGCTGGGGAGCGGGCGCCATGCGCGGTGCGCGGTGCAGTCGAGAGAGAGTGTTATGGATGGCTGTGGTCGCAATTCATCCAGCTGGTGTGCAATGCCAGCGCGACATCCGAAGCCGCAGTGGTCGTCGAGAATTTCGGGCCAGCGAGTGACGGTAGTACTGGATAATCAACAGCGAGTGGCAAAGGTAGTGATGCGGAGGGTGGTAGCTGTAGCTCGAGGAGGGATGGTGGGAGCGCAGCAATAATAGCAGTGCTATGGCCGGCGGGTGGATAATGGGGGGGGGTGCCGGTCTGAATCGCTGGCTGGCTGTTTACGCCAACCCGTTTCCACGACGACCGTTCCGAGCGCCAAGCCCTCTTCGCCGGAGTGCCTCCGCAGCCCCTTCCATCCTTCACACCCGCACTGTGCAACATGTTCTTGACCTCTCGCAGCCCTGTTTTCACTGCATGAGCACCAGGCAACGTTTCGACGTTAGAGTCTGGAGACATCTTGGAGCCATATCCTCCTCCGACCTGCTTCAACCCTCGGCACCTTCGATGCCTTGCACCCAGGAAACCTTCAGTGCCTTCATCGGCATCTCCCTATCTTCTGGCGTCAATATGGCCACGTCTCAAAACTATCGCGCTAAGACCTTTCATCGTCTATTTTCTCCCGTTCTGCTGCCCGTGCTTGAAGATTGGCTGTCGATTGTGTGCCACCGGCCTGATCGGGCGCTACCACGAGCCGCTTCCTGACCATCAACATCGTCACCAGAACAAAAGAAGACGTGTCGCACACTTCATGTCCACCAGATTTCATTGATTCGCTACTAGTAACCAACTCCCAACCCGCCAGCGCCCCTCGACAGTCACAAAGAAGCAACTCTAGTTTCCATCCCACATTTTCGGTCCGGGCATCACATACGATGGCGGATTGTTCCACTTGTTGAACGCAATTCCTGGATCATTTGCCTGGTAGATACCCGGGATCTTCACCAACGGAGAGGGAGTTCCCCCTCCGGACCCTTCAATCTTGAGCTGGTAGCATTCGATGTAGAACTGTGGAATAATTAGCGTCAAGTATGCATCTCGACAGAGAGATGGTCGCTCACCTGGGCCTTGCCCACATGGCCTTCATGCAGACCTATATGCTCGACTCGCACGAGATACTCGCCTGGAGGGATCTTCTGCTGCACCGTCCATTCTAGCCGATCTTTTTGCCAGCTGCACCAGTTGGTGTCGGTTCCCGGCTTGCCCCCGCACAATCCCGTCTCCATGACTTTGACCCAGTCTCCAGAGCCATCGTAGTCTTTTACAGACCCGGGAGCCTTGGAGATATAGACGAAACCTGGACCTGGATGCTCGATAAATTCCTTGTTGAACAGCTTGAAGCCGAGCTTGTCGCCAGCCTTGACCGTGTAGGTTGGGACACTTCCAGGTTTTGCGCCTTTGTTGCAGCGCAATTCATTCGAGTTCACAATTTCGCTTGTGATGACCGGGTTGTACGAGTTGGAGTTTTTGCGAACGTAGGCATACTCCCCTCCCATCGTCTGGCCATTGACAATTAGGATGTTGAAAATGTAGTGTGCGGAGGCGAGAGGCGATGCCGCCAGAAGGGCGACCAGGGCGGCGCACTTCATGTTGGCAAGTCAAAGCGAGGTATTATAAAATCGCTCAACAAGTTTGGTACACTTCTTTGCTGCTGAACTGAGCGTTTTCTGGTTCTTGTCTCATATTTATATACATTTTCTTCGTCACATCTCTCCCCAGCGTCTTATTATCAACCCATACGATTTTCTATTGGAGGAATTTCGACTTTCGTCGCCTTTCGACGTCCCGAATCTAATATGCAGGCATTCTACAACCTCGATGGTCAGTCTTCCCCACATTCGATGATGCATATAGGGCCAAGTGTAGCCAAGCTCCCGGATGTATTACGGAAGAAGACGGAAAGCCAGCCCTTGCGAACCACTGCTCGTTTATCTTCTTCGCCAAGATCTGGGGAAGCACCAACTTTAAATTGACGAGAACGCTATCGAAGACGATTGCTGGAATTTCGGAGGTGGCACTGTGTGGGTAAGCGTTCGCCACCATCCGCTGTCCAGGTAATTGAACCGGAAATTTGAATATGGTCTTGATCGCTAAGGCGAACACCTATCCCATGGTCAGCTGCATGTTTGTGGACTTGGCTCGCTCTCTACAGGACTTAGGTTGCTGATAATGTTGGATCTGGTAAGCATTGCTTCTAGATTCTCTCGCGAGGAGTGGAGATGACTCGAGAAAATGGCAGGTTGTATCTCCTTGATGTTTTGACACCGAAAAGTAAGATCTGTCGCCGACGCGCAGTTCCAATCCTTCGCGTCCAGTCTCGATTCACATTAGCACGCTTATATTGTGAATCGCGAGCTTTCTGTTCTTGGAGCTGTCCGATGCGGATGACGGGCAACGCCTATCCGTTCAAAAACCACGGCAAATTATTTTCGGGTATATCCTTATCCTAATGTACAATAATTATCTGGGTGCAGGTCCCGAAATGATCGCGGGCATTCTCCTTCCAACACTGTCTTCTGTCACTATTCAGCCCGTTCACAAAGATTTTAACTTTGCGGAAAGGACTTGCTACGCTTGCCTCTAAAAGGCTTAGAGAACCAGGTAGGGACCGAATTCACGCTCCTCTTCCGAGCGCTGTTTCACCATGTCTTCAATCGCACGGAATCGCGTACCGTGCAACACTCTCACGCGCTCGAGCTCCTCAAACATCCTTCGGAAATTCATTTCATAGCTCGACCATGAGTCCAACAGACTCGTTTCTTCTTTACCGGCTAGCAGAAATGCATCGATGTCCCGATGGAGCGTCCGTACTTGCTCGAAAACCTCAATATATGCCCGAACATCCAGTCGTATATATGCTGGCCACCGAGCCAGATAATCGGTGTGAAGAGATGTACGACAGGTTGGACAAAGGAGTGCATTGTTCTGCCCAGAGCTGACCCAAGTCTTCAGACAGTCCATCCCGAAGACATGCCCGCACGTCGTCTGCACCGCTATCTCCATGCTACGCCGCGGCGACCCAATTCCCTCTGTAGCATTCCCAGACTCAGTATACAGCTCACCACAAATCGGACAATCCTTATCGCGCATCACGTCCCCGCTAATCGAACCCGCAATCCCAGGAACATCGACGTCCTCACGGCCAAGCCTACCCTCTATCCGCGCAAGCTGCTCAACAATCCACTCATCTCTTTCCATTTCCGCGTACACCAGACGTCCTGCCGTCTGCAAAAAGAACTCCCACCCCAGATTCGGCCGCTTCGACGGGCGCCCGTCGATCAGCCACTTATACTCCGCAAGCAACCTGACATACACAGCCACCGGATCCGTGAAAGAAGTCACACTCCTCTCGCTAATATAATACGCCTCTTCTTCTCCGGCAGGATACACGTCCAGCCCCGCCCTGTCGCTCTAGCATCCACAGTAACCACGACGCAAGCACACAGCTCGACGCTATAACTCCATGGTCAAGGTTGATGGCTAAAGACGGCATCTCCCCCGGCACCGGTTTCCGGAATCTCCTAGCACTCAACTCCCGCGTGCGCGTATTCCATTAGTCGCTTTAGATAAGCGACATGCTTGTATAACTCCCTGTTTTAGGCGTCGGCATCGGCTTGCCACCCTGGAATAAGGTTGTTGTTATCGATGGTCCGGGGAGGCAGCTCGTAGTTGAAGTCTTTGTAGGCGAAGTAGATTTGAGAGCGGTGGTGGGTTAGGGTGTCCCGAGAGAGGGTGGATAGGGAGGAGGTTAGGGGGATGCTGGAGAGGGCGTTGGAAGTTATGTTGAAGCGAGATTGGGAGAGGGTGGCGAACCAGTCTGTGCGGGGAGAGTCTTTGGAGTGGCGGTAGGGTAGCGTGGTTGGAGAGGTAGATGGGAGTTAATCAATTGAGTGTGTTGGGTGTGGATAGTAATGGGAAACCACACTCAGCTGAGATTTTGTAGGGTGCTGTGTATGCTATGGGAAAGAGAGTGTGGAAATTTTCAAGTGAACAAATATGTTTACGAATTGGATACATAAAAACAACATCTTTGATGTTGGTTCTTACGTCGGACAGTCTTATTCTTGTCGGATTGTGTTATGAATGAATGAATTGTTCGCGGATACATTGTTATGAAGACCGTGATCCCTTGTAGCAGGCATTACTAAAAAGTACTACCACCCTAGAACTTCGAATCGCAATAGAAATTTAAAAATCGCCCGCGCCCCCGATGATTAAGCCCGCCCAATCCACACCCAGAGGTCGAGTCTTACATTCCCAGACAATCGATTGGATATGTTACTTGCTGCCTTCTTGAATACACTATACCCTTGACGAAGGGCTATACGCAGACCATGGGCGCTTACATGGCTGGCCAAGCGTCCTTGGGGGCTCAGGCCCTTCGTAAATCAATCTAGCCATGAGAATACCGGCGTCCACATCAAACTATCTGTTCAATAAAGATGGGTCGATAAACCATGTTGGTTCCGCAGTCCAGTGCAGGAAGTGGCCGAAAAACCCGGGAGCTTGCGTTCTATAGAACCTTGCCCAGGTCTGGCCGAAGCTTCTCAGGGAATTTCATCAAGTCGGCAAATGCTATAGGTTTTCCAGATGGCACAAGTACATGCAGGACTGAGCCTGGTCCTATCCTTGGTAGAGCTTCATCAACCAGAAATGCGCAGAGCTCATCCAGGTCGTCTTTCTGCCCAAGATACTGATCTCCAACAGGATTAGCCTGGTTGATAGCGAAGAACTTGGCATGCCAGCGGGTCCCTCGATTGAATACGGCGTAGTAATGGCCAGCTCCATCGGCGCTTTGCTCGTCAATCATCATCCTCAACCACTCGTGAATTTGCTAAGGGAACTTATCGCCTCGTTCGCTGATTGCGTCCAGGTTTTGTTCAATTCCCTTGAGCGAGCCTTCGATTTTTTCGACCGAGTCTGCCAGTCTTCGAATTTGAGCGATCGCTTCCGTTCCCGCCAAAAAAAAACAGCAAGGTGTCCGGCGATGTTAACTCGATTAAAATTGGCCAGCAGTCCTTGCAGAGACTCCACTTGTTCGTCCAGGTTCTGGAAATGCTCAGATTGAAACTGACCAAATTCTCCCCTACAGAATCTAATCACATTTCCAAGAGTTTCTTGTTGGTTTCTGAGTTCTGGGGCAATTTCGATCACGGCGTCTGAGATTTTTGCGAGTACCTCAGCTTCTGGATTCCCTCGAAACATGGAGACCAAAGGTTCGACCACGGGCACGTATTTCTCCAAGACCTGAATCCATTCCAGTCAGAGATATTCCATCCAGTCATCTTTATCATTCTTTTCGATTTCGGGACCTTTCTAGACTTACTCCTCCGTGGAGTCTTCCGTGTCATTGCAGAGACGGAGCTTCTAGGTGTCCTCCTTATATCTGACAGTTATCCGATAGTAGTCGCGCGTCGCACAGGCTTGGACTAATCTTAGTTGTAGATCATCCGAATGTAAATCCAGCCGGAAGCGTCTTGTAAAGATCGTATCTGAGCGTAGAAAGGGGGCGCCAAGGAATACGGGGAACCCGGGGAAGTAACTGAGCCACAGATGCTTTTACGAAGTGCAGTGTTCAGTTAGCGAGTCTGGGTCAAGACGATTTGCAATATAAAACACTATTTCGTCTCGACCTCTTCCGACTCGTTGTTAGCACGGCAAGTTGTGGAAGCGCAAATGGCCGTAATGAGACAAGGAAGCAAACTCATAAGTTATCCACGCTCACCCCGCACATCACCTGACCCAGAAACTTGGAGATTGGAGGAAACAGGGCAGCGAACTAGAATCCCAATCAGGAGCTGGTGGTACAAACTATGTAATATGTTTACATTCCTCCGGGGTAGTTAGCGTGTGCTGCGGCTTAGCTTATCATATCGCGGCGTGGCATGATTCCCGGATAAGGCGCCCGAATGTGAGCGTAACTTCAACGCTCTGTGTTGACTCAAGTTCAGTCCTACTCCCACAGCCTGTCATGTTCGCCTGGATGGACGACTCTAATAGGGGGGCGTGCCTTAGTACAGCTACCTCGGCGCTTTACTCTTTTCCTGATGTGTATTGGTATTGCCATATTAGGTATAAATGCCAAAGTTACTAGGCAGGCAAGTCTCGGAGCTCGCGCACCAATGGTTCCCTCTCGCCTCCCTTTCGGTATGAGACCCACAATATCACAATGCCTAGAGGCGTACTCTGGTACGCTAATCTGCAGTCAAATAGGCTCTGCCGTCACACTCTAGATGGTTCGTCACCTCCGCACCAACACAATTCTCGAGTGGAACCCAGAGTATTCTGAGCGTGCCTGGCCGAACGGTTGAAGTGGGAATGGTGGGCACCAGAATGATCATGACCGGTAATATCGAGAACATTCATGCCATCATGTCTACACAGGTAACATGTGATGGACCTAAGCAATGGAAATATTGCTGATTGTTTAGTTCGACTGTTCGGGAAAGGCGAAACCTATCGTAAATTCTGGAGTAGCCTGATGCGAGACTCCATCCTGACAAGTATAAACAACTCCCCCGAGCTGCTATGAATTGACGACTAACAAGCGGACACCTAGCGGATGGACATGACTGGCAAGTCAATCGGAACCACATCGCTGCGCATGTAGGTATCCTCGCTTCACATATACATCCCATTATCACTGACATTGGAATAGACGGCAAACATTCGCCCAACCGACTATAACGTAACTGAGACGCATGCCCAGAATCCGATACGCGGCCTTTCAGACGGGAAGCCACACGATACATAGGAGCAACTCAATCGCTTCGCTCTCGACGTCGTGTCAGACGTATTTTACGGCACTTCCACGAATACACTTCTCAGTCACGACTAGAGTCTGAGAGCTGCTATACATCAGCATAAGACTATAAACACGTGGAGAACAATGTTTGGGTAAGTACCGGATCTAATATGTCCATGGAATCCTCACACTGACTGTAAGCGAGTAAATTCGGCGCCTTGATCCCGCCCGATCGAAAAGCGTGTCCCGTTATCGATACGTACTTGGACAAAGTTGTTCGCCATTTCGCCCTGGAAGACTCAGAAAACTAGGAGAAGAGAGAGAGGAAGGCTCAGACCCTTTTGGGTGTCTTGTCTGCCCAGGGTATGGCCGACAAGGTTCTGAAAGATCAGCTCGTTGCCGTCCTTGTTGGCGGGAGAGTATGTACACAGGAAGGACAGAACGTCTTGATCAACGAAGACTGATTGTGGCTCACAGGACTCAGTGGCTAATGCTGTAACATGGGAACTCTATGAGTTAGTCCGTAACCCTGACATAATGCTCGAGCTGCGTGCAGAGATATCTACGACGTGAATGAATACTTCAGTCTCTCGGCCATAGCATAGTAAGCTTACTATTTGAAACAAGGTCGAATAATCAAAGCCCCGACTCCATCTCAGCTTGAAGGGATGGGATTGTTCGATGGTGTTGTGCAGGAGACATTGCGCGTTCACCTCTCAGGTATAGTAAACTCTCCGAGTACGTAGGGCGCCCCAATTGAGAACTAACGATATAGTCGGCATCAATACTCGTACCGCTCTCAAAGACACTTCACTCCCCACAGGTGGTGGTGCGACCGGTACTTCTCCAGTTGGCATCCTAGCAGGAAAGTCCATCAGTAAGTCAAGCCTCGTATCTATCATCTTCACCCCGGATGCGACAAAACGCTTAATTCCAACGCCATACAGTCATAATTCTCGATAGTGTGCACCGCCGTACGGATATCTTCGGCCCTGACGCCAGCATCTTCAATCCACATCGCTGGGATAACAAATGGAAACCAAATTGGACAACCTATCCGTTCAATCGTGGAGTGCGAGTATGTTTAGGCAAGAGTTTGGCCTTGACAGAAGTCAATTTCGTGCTGTTTGGGTTACTGCAGGCTTTTAAGCGCATCGAAATGGTAGAGGAACTTGGTGAAGAGGTGGTTGTAGTGAACACACCGGAGAGGAAACCAATTCAGACAAAGATGGCGTTCAACACGAAGCCCGCAGAGACCGTCTGGTTGAGGTTTAGAAATTGATAGAGAGCCATGGTGTATTCCCTGTTCCTGCTGTATATAGGGGCGGGGGTTGTGCCATTAAGCAACAGCAAGAGCTAACTCCCTTTGAGTTGCTGCTGCTAGATAACCATGTCGTCTAAGACTTTAATGTGCAGTTTGTAGCCCTTCTTCTTCAACCATCTATTAGCACTACTCACAAATAACTTGCAGGAACCGCACTTTTCCCTAGTAACAATGATGTCTGCCATCGGTGGCGGTGTGGGGACTGTACCGGATATCCCTGTCTCTGTCCCCGTCTCTATACCGTGTTTTGCAAACAGCCATGCAATCAATCGAGGCTCTGCGTGGCTTGCGTAAGATAGTGTCATCTTGAGTCCTGGAGAGAAACCCGAGATTTACTGGGAGATTCTTTGAGCCTCCTTTGCCCATGAGCCAGCGATGTATTTGGAAATTGAGCAGGAAGGGTGACTGTACCCACTCATTGCATATATCGGAGGATATTGATCACCGCGGTATAGGTAAGCAATTGCTTTGTCGGATTTGGCGAGTCGGAATTTCTGTACAAGTCGCCGCTCCCAGAGCTTGACGGGGTAATGACCTACTTGACTATCGAAATCGAAGGTCTCGAAAAACGTATTCGTACGTATGGTGTAATTTCTCTTCGGAGGGAATTCGATCGTCAGTGGGAAAAGGATTTACACTGGCAACTTGACTTCCACTAGGAGCAATATCCAGGAGACCTCCAAGTAATTCTGCGATTTTGCATCTCTCTCTGTTGTCGAAATACGGTCGTTCAACATGCTTGTTCCTCCGGCTTCTCTTGAATCGTTCCAAGCCATATTTCTCCAACGGTCTTGCGAGATCGGCCGCTCGATCTCCACAATCATCTTGAAGTTGACCAATTGCACCCTTTCTAAGCATCAACTTGACATGCTCCAACCTTCCCCACAGCGCGGCCTCCATAAGTGCTGTCCGACGTCGTTTGTTTCTTGCATTCATATCCACCCCGGCTTCGATGAGTAACTTGAGAACCTCGGTATTGCTTAACATGGCATCCGTTCCAGATGCAGCGCGGATTAGCGCAGTGTTTCCTTCCAAGTCCACGCCTTTGATCAGGAAATGTCGTTCGCTTGATATCTGGAGGTATAACCACACCTCCCATGATCTGCCATCGGCGCAACCGTTGTATACATTGTATACCCATTTCCGGGGTGCGGGCAGTTTTATTTGATTCCATTGATCATACGTCTCGGTCGCATCTTTGAACCGAACTGTAGAAGGCTCTTCGCAACTTGTGACTCGCAGATCCTGCAAAGGCCCGATGAGTGACTCTACAGTCGGCATGATGTTTCGATGTTTGGGATTGCCTGGCTTCGCGTGATAGGTAGTCTCGAGTATATGGCTTTGTTTTATCCTGGAGAGAAGGTATGAAGGTCAACTGCGCCCGCGTTATTGAGGTGCGGCGACTAAAGACTGCTGCCTGGAGGGGCGTTGTGATGAGGTGGCACAACATATTGTCGCGGAGCCAGTCCAACCACGGTTCCTGGATGAAAGCGCAAAGCAAAACTAAAGAAAGCACATGCCTTTGTAATACATCGAAATTATTGGTCACTTCATAGGGTCCAACCATTTGGCATGTTTCCTTGATGAATCTTTCTCCTCACTACTAGCTAATAAAGGGCTACTTTAAAAACAAGGATTGGTCAGCGCTCTGCCACTGTTGCTGCGTCTACGGCCTATAAAAATTGACTATAAACGCCAGTGACTTGACAACAACTTTTCTCCACAACCAAAACATGAGAGAGGGTCTATGATTGTCAACCAGAATGGTGCGACAGCCGAATTCGATTGGAGAAAGTCTATGGTGTCCAACCAGAATTCTGCACCTCGATTAGCGTTGAGTTATCAAAATTCAACCTATCCTGGCAATACTGCGGCATTCAAAAGTTGCTTGATTACTTACATTCATAAGAACCTTTGGCCGATGTAAAAGCTTATCAGTCAGCTCTTCCTCACAATCCCTTTAGAAACTCTTAACCTACCTGTGCCTGTACACTATCCCTCTATGTAAGTCAGCAACTTGAATATGTAAGAAAAACTGAATACAAAAATAAGTTTGTATTACCTGAAAACACAGTAGCAGGAATTACACATGCACTTATCAACACACATTCTTCTCCAATTCGACTAACTCTCCTACGTAACTGCACACGCAATGCCCGCAATCGCATACAGTACGATCCCGACAACAACGCCCCCATAACCCCGAATCCCAATCTGAGAACTTTGGTTCTCACGATATCCTTTCACCAACACCATGCTCGACCAAACGCAGAGAAACGAAAATGAAACCAAACCGCATCCTTCATTCCATTCAGACAAAGAAAATGATTCCTCAAATATAGGGGTAATATCGTACACAGTTTTCCCCACAACGCCTTCGGTCGCGGTTCTCTTAATTCCACTATACATGACCACACCCACGTCCACATTCACATGCATTGCACCAACCCCCTACAAGTACGCCATCCAAAGCGGATCCGTCTGACACAGTTTCTGCGGATTGACTGCGATTGCCACCAGGTCAACCACAGTCTGATTCGCCGGCAAGTTCGCTCCACCAGGTAAGCTACCGATACTCGTAGCCCTCTTGACCACCAAGTCGCTGTTTTGCTGCACAGCCTCTCTGAGCATATCCGGCCCAAGTGGTTTATGCTGTGAGGTGAACCAGTGGTTCATCTCGTCTCGCATGAAGATGGCAAGCTGCATGTCGAGTTCGCCTTCTGGTTCGATGAGGCATCGGGCCACAGTCATAATGGCCGAGGCAAATATGCCTTCGAGACCAAGGGGGCCCATGAGGATTTGCAGATTCGGCGTGAGACGGAACGGCACGGGTTCGTTGTTGTGCAGGATTGGCTTTCCGATTGCCATGGATGGGATAAGCTCTGATCCCCAGACGCGTCCTGTGGCGCGGGAGATACTAAGTTTGTGTGGGTAGCGTGTGTTCATGTGCATGACGTAGGTCATGAAGGTCAGAGCAGCAAGCTGGTATGAAAACGTGCGACGGAAGAGCCAGAAGTCGGAGAAGTTGGGATACGTGCTTCGGAAATAGTCAAGCATGACTGTCCCAGGGACATACTTCTCTGTAACGGCATTGAACGTTTCAAGGCGAATGCTGTTGGCGTGATCGATATTTTTCTGCGACTTGTTACTATTAGTTCAAAAAGATGGGAGATAAATGAAAAGGTACTTACGGGTTGCAGCGCCCTCAACTTCTCAATGCTGAAAAGCACAGGCTCATCCTTGTTGACGCCATTCTTCCTGCAATAATCCTCATAGATTCCTTGCATATTGATGTAGGAAGCATCGTCTTGTACCATGCGCACACTGGGCGTGATTGGTATCATGAGTGGTAGATGGAACTGAAGGTTCCGTCTTCGACTCTCCTTCCGTTTAGCCAAAATTCCATTGAAAATCCGGAAGAGTTGCAGTATCCTCTCTTCCCGCCTTGAGCTCCGTGCAGCTGGGAATTGGATAGCGAAGGGATGGATGCTTCCATCGTGACCCCGTATCTTGAGTCGCCTGTGGCAGATACCGATTCCGCGTACCAGGTCGACGTCGGGCAGGAAACGCTCAATACGAACGAAGTCTGAGTTCTTGTCGCGATGTTGCAGGTACTGCCCGGGCACCTCGACGTCATCGAATTTGAGGAATCTGAACTCATTGAGTTGATGCGTGTATGACTCCAAGGGTACAGTAAGCTTCCTCCGGTCCAGGCGTTCCTCGAACCGGTTTCTCCAGACTCGCAGCTTTTGTATATACTCGTACATGGTCGGTTTATGCGTGACAAAGTCTGCCTCAAAAGCCTTGCGAATATGGGGTGGAAGAACTGACTCTGCAAACCGGGTGATATTAGCTTCGGTCGAGGCCGGAAGACGGATCTCCTGAGCATAATAGTGAGGCTGGCGGCCAACGTAGGACAACCCGTCGTTGAGAAGAGCCACAATAAGCCTATACGCATCTTCGTCCGGCGGACACTTGAAGTTCTTCTGAATCTGATCGAGCATGGTCTCCATTGAGAGCGCAAGGAGAGGGAAGGCGGTTTTTAGAATAGCGGAAATGTCTTCCACGTGATCCCACGGTTTCTTCGGGGCCGGTGGAGGGTCTGCAGCGGTTCCGTTGGGCGCACTCTGATTTCCTTCAGTCTTGACAGTGCCATTTGGAGTGCCACTTGCATTTGGCTTGGCGTCGCCGCTCGAACTCGGGCGGTTCCCACTGGATGCGGAGCCGGGACGTGCATCTGGAGAGCCCTGCTTTGTTGCTGGTGACCCTTGACCCTGAGCTTGTTGTTTTGCGCGCGCAGCCTTCTCTTTGGCTTCCTTGGCATCATTTGTCTTCTTTAGGACCGCTAGATCTTCGCGTGTCATCCTGAGATGGCAATACAGGGCCTGCGGGTACGTCTTGGCCAACTTCCCAAGAATTTGTCGCGCAATCGGTGCCTCGGGTCGAGACAAGCTGTTAAGCAATTGAGGGATATACGTGATCCAGTACCACGCCGGCGTGTCGCCCTTGAATTCCTCAAACTTCTGAGCCAATTGCCGCTCAGGGTTGTCCAAGCTGAGCAGCCACAGCACGCGTCCAAGCAGTTTCCTTGACTTCGCATTCTTGAACTGACTTGCTGCCTCGAGGTAGCAGCTAAGCGCAGCCTCTGCCTTCTCCAAATTGGTTGGATCTTCCTTGAAGAGCATGTCATTGTATCGACCCCACTCAGCCCAGGCCTTCGGAAGTTTGATATCGAAGAACAGAGCACTTCCGAAAGCGTCGTTGGCTTCGGTCTTCTGTCCAAGCTTGGCGAGGAACATTCCCTTGAGAGTGTAAAATTCCGCCTTTTGCTGTGGACCGAAGTAGTTGAGATTTGTGTTATTGATGACATCGAGGCCGCTGTTGAGTTCCGTGCGGTTCTGATAATGACACTTGGCTTGTTCTCTTAACTTTAGGAAGGCCTCTTGGATCTCAATATTTGGGAGGGTATATATGCGGCTCAACTGTTGGATACAGACATCCGGAAGGTTGTGCTTCCTAGCAACATGTGCAAAACGATTGATGATCCAGGCCGTTTCATGGTATCCACGATACGCAAAGGAATTTCCACCACTGTTGTTGTTATTTTGGTTTGGCGGAAGAAGTTGCAGATAGACTCCGTTGATCATATGGAAGATGTGTTGACGCCAAGTGACCAAATCTTGCCATGCATTGATGTCGTCCCAGAAGTTCGGTAGGCGATCGCGCCATGTGCTGAGCAGAAGCTTGAGCTCTTGTGATTTATGGTCAAGGTTGGCTTGGGTGGTTTGCGCCAGGCTCTGGCAAATGACGCTCGCATCGTGCAGTTCCACTAGTTGCTGGAAGTGCTGCAGTATCGGAATGTGGGCGTTGGTGATCCGCCGTGGGAGTTGATGCCATTTCCGAATTGAAAGCTGAATTGATTCGTCGCAAAGCCTGTGGAATTCTGGTTGCGTCTCCAATTTTGCGTGCAGCTTCAGAAGTGACATGAAGGTCTGGAAGAATACCCGTCGTGGCGTAGGGGCATCACTAACAGCCTTGATGATAGAGTCCAGCTGATCTCGTTGCTCAGTGTTCTGCCAAGCCTCGAAGTGCCTCCAGGTTGCCTCCAGGTAGAGGTCGTTGAAGTTCTCGTGCTTCGCAAAGTCACTCAAAACCTCCCATTGCTGTAACTTCTGAGCGCATATCACCCAGTGATCTTCCCAAAGCATATACTCTCCAGTTGAGAAGGGAAGTACAGACGTTCGGGCCTTGATCTGAGCAGCCTCATACATCTGCTGCGCCTTGTCCCAGATTCCGCATTGCTCGTACGACAACGCAGCATTGCTCTCTATGAACTGACAGCGCCGTCGCCAGGTTCCATAGAAAAGGTCATCTTCTTGCAAACCGGCGTAGATCTCCAGTAAAGCATCCAAGTTACTCTCTCGAAGTTTCTCTGTGTCGACGATAGGTGCGATGGCAGAGTCCTCCATATAAACGGCACCGGTGTACCAGGCGTTGTAAGTTCGGGCCAGATACTTCATGATATGGGGTGGGAATTTGAGGCGCGGACGCGCATGCACGATACCATCAAGCATCGTTGCCACACAATTTGGTCGCTTATCGATCTGCCTGGAATGGTAATCCTTCGTAAGCAATGATGCAATGCCCTTCTCTAGATCATTCTGGTCGTCCTTGGTAAGAGCTGTCCAAGCCAATGGGAAGAATGCAACCCAGATGTCGTGAGCAAGATTGCTGTCTGTATGCTGCAAATGTCCAAGGGGTTCGAAAATGTCGCGAATCTTGACATCACCCAGTTGGCTGCAGAATTTTCGATGGTTGTTGACGAAGGTTTCTAGCTCATCGTCGACCATGAGGTCGGGTATCCGGGGATCCTGTTTGTATGTCCCAAATAGTGTTGTTGGCTGCAACGCTTTGAAGTCCTCGGAGTGTAGTTGGGCAGGCGTATTCATCTCGACAGATCCGAACATTAAGTGAATTACTTGGCTGAGCCAGAAGCTGTCGCCAAGCGTGTCCCAATTCTGAGATGCCAGAACATAGCTTAACCGACTGGACGCAGTACGGCTCAAGCTTTTGTCGAATATTGTCATGTATCGGTTTCGCATCTCGACGTCTTGGGCCCTTGTCCCGATCAAGAAAGCGTGTTCCATTCGAACTGTAAGCTCCGAACGCGTAATCTTTGGATCTTCATAGATTCGAATTACCAGATCGAGGAAGCGGGTCAGCAATGACGTATCCGGCCGGTGCTCGAAGAGAAGCATCTTGCTCAGAACTGCAGTCTTCTCTTTCAGCGTCGGTACTGGCTCTGTGGAGTGGAATATCCATTGTTCGACCAAGTCGAGGATCTTCATGCAAACGGTGTTGCTCAGGGACCGCTCCACAAGTGACGCTAGAACGCTGAGGTAAGGTCGCCGATTCTCCCCAAGCTCGTTCATCCTGAGAGCGAGTATGTCGATGACCTTGAGAACCAAATCGGTCTGAACCTCGATTTCGCGAGGATCGGTGGGGGGATTGGCTCCGTCTGGGCGCACCCCGGGAGCTGCAACAGGCGGGTTCGGGGTCCCACTGTAGGCTGCAAGATGATCTTTGGCCATTTTGCCCTGGAATGCCTTCATAATTTGAGGGATATGTTGATCGATCTCTTCAGGGCGTTTCTGACACAGAGTCCACAGAATGTTCATGGCACAAACATAGGATCCATTGGACAGCGCCTCTGTGGCGACCGCACCCAAGGCGTTGACGAACTCGGTCGAAGGCGTATCCTCAGAATTACCTTCTTCATCCGTTACGGGCTCAGGCATGACTTCCAGAATACGTTTGAGTAATGGCTGCAGGAATACCGTACCGTCATCATTTTCGTCCACCGCGTGAAGACTAGCCTGGACATCAGGCACTTCAGAGCGGATCGCCTTGTCCAAGATCTTTTGCAGCTTGGGCAAACGCTCAAGGATCCACTCATCCGACCTGACGTTGACGATGACTTTGAGGATTTGCAGAGTGTTAATTATGCGTGTGTTGTATGCTTCCACCTTCTCCTCCTGCTGCATTTCTGCCAAGAGTATCTCTTCAATTTTCTGGGATAGCATGAGATCGAGATCGAGATCCCTCCAGAGGCGAGGCGAAAGGAGGTCATGCAGAAGGTGTGTGGCCTTCTTACATATCTCCGCGGGCTGTCCCATGTTCAGGTTGGCCGCGATTATGAGGTCCTTGGGCTTCGGCGTCGCAACGGGATAACGATCAGGAAGATATGCGATGAACTGGATGAGGTACTTAATGAGGACCATACGAATAGCGTGCAGAGCCACGAATCCTTTTGGAAGAGGACCAGGAGGGATGATAGAGCCATCGGCCCGGCGCTTCAGAGCCTGCGGCGACTGTGACGCCCTCTCCGGACTATTGCCTGACTCCCGAGCGGTTCGTTCCTCCCAGCTTCGAATGAGACTGATGAGATTCAGCGCCAATTTCTTAGCCTCGGTGGATGGGTTGGGTGGCTGGGCAATCTTGGACAGAGCCGTGATGATGATTGATGACAGCTGATCTCGACCTTCGTAGAAAAGATCCGGATGCCGCACCAGAAAGTTGAAAATGCTCATCAGCTGCTGTAGATTCGAGCTCTCCTCGGACAAGATCCTCCGGGGAATCTGGACCCATCGGGGCATGGCGATTTTTTGATCCCCACCCATGCGCTTGCTCAAAACCGGCGCCATGAGCTCAAGGGCTTGCATCACCAACGACCGACCTTCGTTCTGATGAGCTTTCAAGAGGCCTGAATAGATTTGAATGGCTATCTTCACCGGTGTATCGAAGACGGCGATGAAGAAAGCAATCAGAACGTATGCCGCATACTTGTTGATAACATCCTCCAGCCTGATGTAGTTCCATGCGAATTTGATGACATCCTTTCGCGCCTCCTGGATGACGCTGTGATGGTGTTTGAGCAGAAGGGTACTTAGCTGCAACAGTTCCATACGTGAGTGGTCCACGCCTAGTTGAGCCGTCTCCTCCGAAGTATCGGTCAATGACTGAGGTAGCCACAGGCGATTGTGAATCTTTTCGGTCATGCCACGATCCATCAACTTCGTGCCCCTACTCTGTCCGAACAAGTGGTCCCAGTTCCGCTTCACGTCCATGGCGAATATTGGGTTCACGATGTTACGGAAGATGAAAGTTTTCGTCTTCTGTGACGTGTTGCGCGCAGTGTATAGATCGATACACTTGTGGACCATAGTCTTCCAATACTCCACGGATTCGTTGGAAATGATCTCCTTGTAGATGAAGTCGAAGAGCCGAGGGGAGGCTTTGAGTTCTTCTGAGGTGACGGCATCGACCAACTCGAGGAAGAAGTCCAGATTGTTCGGTTCTTGCGTGAGATAGGTCGTGAATACAGTCATGATTTGATCGTCGGCTTGCTCGGTAGCCAGTCGAAGCTCTGGGTCGATCGTGTTTTGCCGGAGTTTCTTTTCGAGAGATTTGGCTGCCTCAAAGAGAGCCTTCCTCAGATTCTCATGAGGAACCAGCCAGCTTCTTGTTGCTTCGAACTGGCTCATAGCGTACGCCACGTGAATAGCATTGAGCTGAGCTTGACATCTATCCTTTTCCGATCCGTCGAACTCAAATGTACCCAAGAACTTGGACACGTCGTCCATGACCTCTTTCCGGAGAGGGCCACTCGCCTCATTCTCGAGAAGCTGAGCAAAGAAACGGCCTTGCGTTTGATCCTTCATGTTCGGCGCGAAGAAGTCCCATGCATCCTTTGGATAGATGCACAAATACTTGATCAGTGGCTCTCTGAACGGGCTGTAGTGTGTGCGCCGGAGAGCGGTCTCCAGTTCGATCACCTTCTCAGTTATCTGCTTGAGAAAGGTAGCTGCGGCCGGGGGCAGTAGGTGGAATACGTTGAAGATGCCTGTGACAATCTTCATTTTCGGATTCTGCTCGACCATGGTGAAGGAAATCTTCTGCAAGCTTGTCGGATCCGCGATGATCTTTAGGTGATCTAAAAGGCGAGTTCCTATCTCGACTTTGAAGTAGTTTGTCAGAAGCTTCAGTAGGCGAGCAAGACCATCAAGTCCTTCGATCGACAGTTTTCTCGGGTCCTGAAGGTTTACAAGGATCGGGCGCAAACCACTTTGGAGGACATCTTTCGGGAGTTTACTCGAGGCAGAGATGACACCTGAAAGCCCTTGATTCGCCGCTTCAATGACCTCTGGGGACTTCGAATAAAGGCATTTGAAGAAGACAGCGATGATACGCAAGAACGTCTGATTTGGAGGGGTGCTGTTGAATTCCGGAAAGGTCTGCGCCGTAGAAAGAAGCCGGATGCAAGCTACTCGCAGGTTCACGATGTGCTCGGCATTACGTTGCTCAAAGGGTTTCGTAGCAAGCCCCTCATCCTCTGCGTCAGCCAAAGCCAAAGATTCCATGAGCAGTCGTGTGAGCTGGTCGTTGAACTCGAGGATGTTGTTTTTCAGCTTCAAACAATACGTTATCGCGTCGATATACGCGATTTGGATGCTGAACGGCAATGCTCGAAGCGGCTTGTTCCAGATTGAAATCACCAGCCTGTCTTTGACGGGCATGATAAGCTCATGTACAGCAAGACCTGTAGCCTCCGATAAGACCTGGAAGGCTCTTTGTGTGGCCTCGCGCACATTCTTGTTCATGTGCGACAAGTCGCCTACGAGCTGACCACACAGCCTCAGAAGCATGTTATTCGGTTTTTCGAATTCTTCCTTGGTTGTGGGCTTGTGGCATATCCGGATGAGATTTTCCAGGAGTCCTTCGGCCTGGACGCGTGTTTTAGAGTCAAGATCTATTGGCATGTCCTTCATGACGAAATTCAAAGCCCTGATGAGCTCGAAGTGGCGACTGATCATCCATTTGGTACCAAGATCGAGCTTCTTAGTGATGATCTCTATACCTCGAGTTCCACCAGACTTCATGAACCAGTCGTCCCCGTGACAGTTGTGGCAGAAAGTCTTCGACAACTCTTCCCAGAACGGAAATTTGCTGAGCTTCTCTTGTATCTTCTCTGGTTTGTCTTGAGCCCCGAATATTGTCTTTGCTGCGTCGTACATCGTCATGATCGCCTGTTCTGCAGCATCGCGGACGGCTGCATGATCTGAGGCTAGTGAGTCTCCAAGGGCCTCTGAGATGACTTCGCTATCGATGCAAACTGGACCTTCTCCAGAATTGACATCAAAAGGCTTTCCCTGATGTTTCTTGTGGGCGAAGCAAGTACCCAATTCAAGCAATGTAAAGTGTTTTGCTATGTTGGTCACAAAAGCTTCAGCGTCGGCTTTCAGCTCGGGGATTGAAACTGCGAAGATGCAAGCTTTGAGCAGCTTTTTCAGGGTGTCTTGCTCGACACCTCTTTTGACGATAGACTTTTCGCGTTCAGACACAGTCATAAGGTCGGTGCCAGCGTCGAACTTGCTGGATACCATGTCGTTCGCTTGGAGGCGGACAAGCTGTGCAAAATCGTCCGGTAGATTATCGAAGCCGACCATCAACTTTGTGTGCGCGGTAATAAGCCGGAATGCTTGTTGCTTGTGGAACGGATCGGCCTTCTTCGCTGCGGGAATCTTGGGTATCTCGTGCAGCTTTGCAATGGCGGCCTCAATGCCGATTGCTGCAGGGAAGGCACGGTCTTTGGTGGAACCAATGAGCCGAATATCAATCGACGATTGATCATCCGAATATGGCTTGAAGTCAAGTTCCGGGGGCCCAGTAATGAACTTGCGGTTGCGTCCACCGAGTTTTCCAAGGATGCGCATTGTGGTATGTGCGTGGAAGTGGCTGTATGGGTTCGGCTTGAGATGTTCCCACAACGCAGCCATGAGTTCGTCTATGACGGGCGCCATGATTGGATCCAAGTAATCAGCCGTCAGATTATCCACACAAAGCTCAAGAGTTCGCAGACCCTGTCCCACGAGCTCTGACCCAGCTCGGAGGGCTACGACTAGCGGCCTCATAAGGTAGCTCAGATGTGGTAGGAGATTGCTTAGGCGGGCGGGTACCGTTAATGATAGTTCCACGAACAAATCCCTTTCGGCCGGTTTGCGGGCCGTGATCAAGAGGTTATTGAGGACATCTAGGAGCATCTCCAGAAGGGGAAGGATCTCTTTGTAGAGGTGCTCAAAGCGACCACCGCCGATACTTCGAAAGAGCGAGCGCAAGAGGAGGAAATAATTCATTGGCTCCTCTGCCGTTGTCGACAATTGAATCGACTTGGTGATGATCTTTCCGACGTGGGGTAATAGTACCTGCTCATTCTGCTGTGAGAAGAGCGTGACCGCCATGAACGAGAGCTTGAATAGTCGGAGAAGAATTGACGACTTTGTCACATTCGCAGTCCCGACTTCTTCTATGCGATCCATCAAGAATTGCAACAGCATTCCTGCAAAGCTCGGGGACGTGGCTTCGCTTGCGAGAAGAAACTGAGGCACGTGTAATAGTGCTGGATGATCAAACATCATGTCGTACAGGTGTGGTATCTCCGAAGAAAAGACCTCGTGAAAAGTGGCTGGATCGATGTGATGGAAGACCGTGGCGAACGTTTCCAGGAGCTCCTTTTCTTCCTTGCCACTAGACATCATGTGCTGGTTAGCCATGAGATCCCCTGGCGAGAGTCCTTGGGTTTCTGGGCTTGGCTTATCTGTTCCATAGTAGCGGAAGACTTTGGCACCTTCCCGGAAGAGCTTGATGAGCACCTCTACCTCCTCAGCGTTGTACCCGAATGAAACTTCGTGCCAGTTAGCAGAAGCATTCGCGGCATCAATCTCGTCTTTGATCTTAGCGGGATTGCATGCGCGCAGCTGGTAGAACAAGTTTTTCAATCCGTGGAGGAGGTTCTTGAAAAGGAACTTGTTGTCTGCAATCGGATCCGAGCTTCGTTCTCGAGGATTTGATGTCTTGATGGGAGTGGCATTGAAGATGTCAATCTCGTCCCAATCCGGCGGGTGGTCCTTGTCCGCCATGTGGTCTTCGGGTACCGCGTCGATCGAAGGCTGGCTGTACTGTGCCGAAATTTTGACAGCGTTGTGATACTGGCGATTCATGGCCGCGAACTTGTCTCCGATCGCATTCAGAATCATGATCAAAAAGTACCGTGCATCCTCCTTTGGCTCCAACTTCGCAATGCACTCCGCCATATTAAGTAGGAGTTTTGCGCTCATTGTCTGAAAGCTCGTGCCAGGGAAGGTGTCGTGGAGATTCTTGGTGTACACCTCAACGGTGCGGCGGATCTGTTCTTTAGAGAGGGAGTCGCGGAGGTGATGGATTAGGTCCGCAAGCATGCTGTATGCTAGCGGTCGCATGGTTTCGTAAACGGTCAAGCCGTCTCCAATCAGGGTCCGTTCGTCTAGCAGCTCGTCGATTTTCTTCAGGAATATCTTCCGAAAGTTGAAATTGATGATATGCCTGATAGCCACCAACAGCTCTTTCCGGGATCCCGATTTCTCCCTAGGACAGTCTTTCAATAAGCGTACCACGATATCCGGAAGGGTCGGAAGGAAATCGTTCAGCTGCTGCGCATACACACGCAAGAGATATGCCAAAAAGCTCATCGTCTTGACCTGTGCCGTTATGAACTCCCCGAAAGCCGCTCGATTTCGAATGTCCTTGCTCACGCCCGTGAATATCCTGCCCTCTTTCTCTGCCTCTTGATGTGCCCTCTCTTGCGGTTTGGCCTGAAGCAGAAGAACGTTCTTGATCAGGGGAACGAAGGCCTTCACGTTTTTGTTCACACAGTTTCGATAGGCCTGGAAGAGCGAAACTACGATAATGGGACATTCTGAGAGGACCTTGAACGACTGCATTCCCTTCAACAGCATTCGCGCCTGCTGTTGCTCTGATCCGATATCGCCAGTCGGACCGGCAGTCAGCGCCGTCGCCGGGGAGCCGGGGCGCGGGGATTGCGAGTACTGGTGGTTGTTCGGAGTGGAAGGCACGCCCTGGGTCGCTGGTGCTGGCGACGGATTGTCGAATGTGTCCTGGACCGCCTGATCCATCGTCTCAAACATCTCCTGGATGAGGTCCAGGAAAGGCTGCACCCGATCCGCGAGGGCCTTCGTCTGAGCGCGCTGGAAGTCCATGATGGTCTTCAAGCACAGAACCGCGTTGTCCTCATTTTCTATCCTGACCAGACCCATTAACTTGTCGACTATCTTTGCCGCGTGTGGTTCGACCGCTTCGACGGGGCTCATGGGCAGCTTGTGGAGGATGTCCAGAATGCAGTTCCGAATGCGCTGTTCCTAGAGTCAATGATATTCCAGCCCGCCATGTCGCGGAAGCCTTACCTGCTCTGGGGAGGTTGATATGAAGACTGGGTTTCCATCCAGGATCTTCAGAAACACAGGGACCATGTGATTCAAGAATGAGGCATACTGCGGCCCTTGACAGTAGGTCTCAATGTTGTCGCGAATGTCGATTGCCGTGGCTCCCTTCGCTCGGAGGTCTGTCGCAGAGTCAGTACCTGGGTTACAAGGGTGTCCTTAAACAACAGTGCGCCCCGTGAGGGAATTGCGCTACAAGAAAAGATGGAGCGGGTGTACCTGAGTTTGGGTCGTCCAGCTTGGCCGCCGTGGCTTCAAAATTGTGAACGGAAGCCATGACTGCGAAGATGCGCCGCTTGGAGCTGCCGGTGGAGATGCCTCAAGCGACCTCTACTTCGCGACTCCGCAAGGTCTCAGAATGCGCGTTCTGGTGTGGAGGAAATGGTTTGAAGGATGGTCGCATCGGGCGACAGCCTGGGTCCCTATATGCGGAGAAAAGCCCGCGTCTTGGGGTAGAAATTCAAAATTTAAAAAAAAGGAAAGGCCGTGAGCCAGACAGCTCATTGGTGATTACAACCATTAATGTGGAAAGACGGGGTAGTGTGGGTGAGTGGGCGTCTTCACCCGCGTTGCTCACGTCGCGCGCAGACTGGCAAGCTCCGCGACCGACCTAGGGAAATGGATTTGACCCCGAAGCTCCAAAGTCACGTGCGCGCCAAGAAGCGCCATCCGACGATCTAAGCTTTTCCAGGCCTCGTGGTTTCGGCTAAGATACGCTAGTGTACCGTGCACCGCCACGCTGGGATGGCGAATGAGCGACGATGGCTGGATCTACACCTCGACACCTCCAACGACCTTGGGACGAGAGCAACGAGCCCGTGCGTTCGCGCTTTGGCAAGTCTTGCTGCTCTTAGAGGCCATAATGGAGACACCCTTCGAGGAACCAGACTATCTATCGATCAGGAACCAAGCAATATCCTGCGTCGAACACCCTTGCATTATCAGAAATGTTGACAAAGGCTTGAAGTCCCTTGGAGGACCGACTAAACTGAGCCAAGTAGACATATCCTCACCCCTAGCACTCTAAAAAACTGACTATATTCCAGACCCTAAGCAGCGAGCCCGCCCATGAAGGAGGCAAGAAGACTCGAAAGCGACCCAAAGCTCTCTCACTAAGCCTCCGCCCGGACGACCCTTTCGCCAAGCATCTGCTCTCGCAATCCGTCGTGACCGGAAATGTACTCCTCAAAGTCACAGTGCCTCGGCGGACAGGACGAAAGAGAAAACGAGGAACCACTGGCCCTTTCCTCACAGAGCAAGAAATCGAATCAAATGCAAATGCCAGTAGTGCCACATCGTCAAGCGGAGCACCACTCCCTCCAAATCCAAATCCAGACCCCAAACTCGTCTTTCGAACGCTCCAAGACAACCCATCATCCTACACCGTAACGCCCGTCGGTTTGATCCCCGAATCACACCGTTTCCGCCACCTGCCCGACCTCCAATTCGCCGCATCCCCAAGCCCCCTAATGCAATCCATCAAGACCAATTTCCTCCCACTCCAATACACCAAAATCAAAAACTACACCATGAACACCGCCCCCCTCGTCGATCTCTCCCGGCCCATCGAAGCCCCACCCGAGTTCCTCCAACTCCCCACCCCGTTCCCGTACATGTACCAACAAAATGCATACGTACGCTTCACGTCCGACGGCCGGGAAGTCAACACGCAGCGACGTCTCGCGCCGGACGGATACCACATCATCAAACCGACTGCTGCGACCGTGCCCATGGCACCCCGCTCGCATCTCCCACTCGAGGAAAACCTGACACCTTACATCCAGAGCCTTGTTGCGCGAATCCGCGCAGTGCTCGCCCAGCGCCCCATCGCCACACGGCATTTCCTCTACAACACGCTCGGCTGGGCGAAGCGCGACCGCATCCGCGAAGCCGCGGTCTACTGCGGATATTTCTTCGAAACGGGGCCGTGGCGCGAGGCACTCATCGCGTTTGGCCTCGATCCGCGAACGGATCCGAAGTGGCGGTGGTATCAGACGATTTCATTTCTATCATACCAGAAAGGCGGCACTGGAGCGCCGGCGCGCACGATGAAGACGTGGGATCACTGGGTTCGGAATCTGAAGAATGTGAGTAAGAAGGAGTTGGAGCGGCAGCATATCTTCGATGGGAAGAGTGTGAGTACAACAGGGAATACGTTTCAGTTCTGTGACATTACGGATCCGTTGTTGGTGAGTATCTTAAGTACGGAGGATATTAGGGAGACTTGTGCGGTAAGTTTATCAGTCCTGCCTTTCTTGGTTGGATCTCGATCCAGCTCCCCGACCCGTGCTCTCACACACAACCCACTAACCCATCCACCAGCCTACCTTCCACGGCTGGTACCATGTCGGAACCTGGGCTAAAGCCACCGTAATCCTCAAAGACAAAATCAACACTCTCAACTCCCCCCCCAACCTCCCCCCACCCGACACCCTTTACGCCCGCGTCGCCTCCTGGCCCGAGAACTTCTCCGACGAAGAAGTCTACGCCACCTACCGCGCCGAACTCCATGATCGCCAAATCCACCGCGAAAAGTTCCGCGAACATAGGGTTATGCATTGCGTAAGATGGGCGGCTAGGAATCCGCGTTATGCGTTTGAAAGGATGAGTCGGATTACGAGGGAGGATAGGCAGAGGGAGGAGGAGGATAATGAGGGGAGTGATAGGGATGCGGAGGGGGAGGTGGTGGATGATGGGGATGTGGAAGGGGTGGTGCAGGAGGATGCGACGGAAGTGCCGGATCGGGGGGATGTAAGTGAGGTTGAGGATGATGAGGAGGGGGTGGATGATGACGATGAAGAGGAGGAGGATGAGGATGAGGATGATGACGACGATGAGAGCGATGATGGGATTGGGGACGGGGATGATCCGGACGGCGAGAATAGAGTGGGTAGCGAGTATTCCAGTGACGATGAGTTCGGGGAACCGGTATCCGGGAGGCGGAGGCCCGGAGTTGATTTGATGGACTTTGAGTGATTGAAGAAGCGTTATATGCGCGGTTCGGGCTACTAAGACTTAAATCTTTTATGAAAATGTGGATGCTGGAGGATCCAAGTGTTTCTGTTTGGGTGTTTGTGCTCCGAACACCTTACACTTAGAAGAAAGAGACTTAGTCTGGTAAACCAGACAGTACTTGCGGGCTTGTATAAGACAACAACAATGAAATTAGTCCCCTTTCGCTATAATTAGTGGTAAAGTAGATAGGATAGCTTTCTACTATTGTTTACTAATTTATCGTAAAGCTATCACCAGACTCGGCTGGCTTGATTCCCAACGAACCCCTCTTGTCTTTACCATCCTCCGTGAACCCTTGGGTTTACCAACCCGAGCCTAGGACACACTCCATGACCTCTTTCCAGATTGGTTATCGAGGCATAGGGATCCATTCCCTACCACCAACCGCACTCTCCACGTCTGATCCAAAATTCAGAAAGAGACAGTATGCGACGTCACAACAAAACCCCCGGCCACACACATATTAATCACCCCAAACCCACATATCAAGCTCAGATTAACATTACTCCATTCCATTGCACCGCCTCGCCCAGCACTATAATAACTATGACATACGCCGCCCAATGCAGCACCAAACCCCGTCTAATCGTCTGTGAGCTCTTATCCCGAAACAGACAAGACGACCACCTCCAACCAAACCATCATCTTGTATTGTAATACAGCGTGTCATTTTCCACCCAGTCAAGTCAAAGTCATGACGCTCCTCCACGGAGCTCGCTCGCTCGCTCGGTGCGATCCCAAATCTCGCAAACGATCGATTCCAAGAAGAAAGAAAGAAGAAAGAGAAATCAAAGCGCATAATAATTACAAGGAAATATCTCCGATGCTGGGGAGTGTGACCGAAACCGAAAACCGATTCGTGCGATGCGTCCTCGAGGACACTGACCGCGTTTCTATCCACGGAGCGCGATTTAGAACCGAACAAACGAAAAATTGAAGGGGAAAGTCAAGAAATCGGAGATTCAAGGTCTACCCAATATTGGAAAAGGGGTAGGTGGCTCCGTGTTGTCGGACAGGCACAGGGGCCAGGAATGCTTTTTGCGATGTGTGGGGTGTCCAGAAAGACTGGCGATCATGCGGCATAGGCCATGAGCAGGCCCTGCATGCCGACTTCGAGCGCGGCGAGTTGCTTGCACACGGTTGAGCGAAAGAGGGTCGAAAGCAGGGAATATGGTCCAAGCGCCTCAATTTCGAAATCGACGGCCCAACCTGTATGCCAACCTCGCGCGCTTAGGCCTTTCGGCTCCTGGTGACGCGACCATTTGGTGTTCCATTAACCGCGGAGGATCCTGTAGCGCCAACGTTTCCATTAGCAAGCGCGTGGGCACCCTGGGAAAGTCTGCGTCTAGCTTCACCGACCGTAGGCACCTTCTCGTCCTTCATCTCAACCAACGCGCTTGTAGCCCTGCGACGGCCCTTGGGCACCGGCTTCGAGTAGGTGGCAAAGTAGAAGGAGATGAAGAGGAGGAGGTACGACGACAGGATGCAGATTCCAGCGATGGCGGCGAACTCTTCTCCAGCGCACTTGCCCATGTTGGGGAGCCACGGCCAGTAGGTGGAGGTGAAGTAGGTCCAGGACGCGAAGTACACGAAGCCTGGGGTTTGTGGGTTAGCCGAATTGACCCAGAGTTTGGAGAGCTATACGAACCGAGATCGAGAACGAATTGGATAATCTGCATGATGGTGATGTACTTCTTCCACCAGATGCGGATGCCCCTGGCACTCTGGAAGTAGTACCAGTACATGACAACATGGACCATCAAGTTCAAGACGATGGGGACCCACGAGACGGACGTGTTGCCGATGAGCTGCGTGTAGCAGAGGAGAGCCGTGGCGCCATGGTGGTAGGTGTGGAGGAAGGCTGTTGTGGTCAGAACAATTTATTTGCGTGCTGGAAGGGATCTCGTACTCAACGGCTTCTTCTTCAGGAAGAGGAAGCACGTGTCAATCAGCTCGACGAACTTGGTGAGGTAGTTGAGCTGGGCCGGTCAGCACATGTTCTTGTCCACCCCACATGTCGGAATGGCCGCTTACGTAGTACAACACCACCATCTTGTCTGTCCACCCGCCCTTGTGGTCGCAGACGGCAAAGAAAAGCCCGTGCCTGGTGACCATGGGGATCAACTGCTCCAAGAACAGCACCAGCAATATGCCGCTGATGGCCGTGAGGTAGAAGTTGTGCAGCTTAAACAGGAAGCTCAGCTTGTACGGCTGGCGCTCGCGCATCAGCTCCCGGCCCCCGAAGATTACAATGTAGTATGAGAGAAGAATGGCGGCGCATGACTTGAGTGTCGAGAGCGACGTGACGCCGGGCACGAATCGAAAGTCCTGCGGCTTGTATCCCACGGCGGCCTCGTAGGCCTTCTCGAAGATGGGCCACAGCTGCAGGCCGAAGGGGCGGTCGAGCGTGGGCGCGCCGAATTGGATCCAATCGGGGGTCGACATGCTGTTCTGCTGGGCCGTTCTCACGATCAGTATCGCACGGCGCTGAATATTTGTGAATTGTAGCCTGGACAGTCGGCGCGCCTGGTTAGGGAGGAGCAGTCGTGGCGGGGGAACGCGGCAGGAGAGCAATTGGAAGCAGAAAAGAGGATAACAAGAAGGCTAAGGAGCGACGTGAAGGTGACGGACAACCAGAGGTGAAGTCTGCGCGCAGGTCAGGGTGAGGGCCGTCTGTCGTCTTTTTGAGAGGCCTGTCACGGTTTGCGCTGGGCCGGAAAGGGGCACGGAAATGAGCTTCGTCTTCCGCACCTCCCGTCGGCCACCCAAATTTCAACGCCGTTATTCGTTAATCTCAGCCTCCAAAATTACGACGCCGTCGATACGGGCGCGAGCCGAGGTTCTGCAGCCGCGTGCATCATTGGCTAAAGTGCCCCTGTCGTGCCCGAAAGCGGCTGGCTTTGCGAATATTACGTCTCACGTGACACGATCTCACGCCCCACTAAGCCGCCCTCGTGAAGCCTGGGCAGACTCCAAAGCAACGTGAGAAGTCGGGGTTCCCGCGAGGACCCATATTCACATGCAATGCCGCGCCAAAGTGAAGCTTTACGTTCCGTGTCTATTGAGAGTCGTAGGAAAAGCCAGCCCCGTCTTCTGCCCCATCCAGCATCCGAGACGAAAAGCAGACGCCGTCGCGCCCTACAAAATCCCATCGCTGGTCCCAAGTTCGCTTTTGGCAGCTTCAAGACAGCCTGCAGAGCCCTTCGCCAAGTTCGTCGTGAGATAGGAAAGGTAAAGAGAAGAGGGCATCCAACCCGTCCCCGCCGCTCGCTGCTAGTCGCGACCACCAAACCACCAAAACGCAACCCCAGCAGCCATACCTGCAGTGAACATGATAAAAGGGAGAAACAGGCCTGGTGCAAAGTAGCCGTGTGCTACTCGAAACAATATATGCCTTGAAGTCTAAAGCCCTCAATCGAGGCTAGAGAACTCGAGTCGCTGTCCCACCAGAGCTGGGTCTTGTTGTTGCTGATCCGGACGACGCCGCAACACCCGAATTACTGCGAGAAACCGAAGGAGAAACTATACTGCCTGACGACCCAGGGCGACTGTTGCTTCGGGGCCGTCCGCTGGCCCGCCGTGTGTGCGGTTCCTCCTGTGATTTGGAATGATGCCGGCGCTGAAAACACGCAAGCAGAAACAAGTCAGATCGTGACACTCAACAAGAGGTAAATGGACCTAGGTAGGGATCTAGGGATAGAATTAAGAGTACAATGATTCGGCCATAGAAAAAGTTCATCCCTTTTGACGACTTCCAAGGACTTAAGAATCAACGTACCGAAGTCTGGCTGTTCTGCCGCTCATACTCCTTCGGCCTTTTATGCGTCGATGCCGCTCCGTCATCCTGTAGACGGAGGGCTTCCAGTCTTCTCTGGCTGTCCTGGCTCAACGGATCCGAATCATCCAGACGCATGGGCGAGCCAACCTTTGCGATTGACGGTGCCTTGGTGTCCAGCTTGCCGTTCTGCCTAGCCTCGGCCAACTTGGTGAGTTTATCCCAGCGATCCTGGCGGGATTGCTGTCTTTCTCCAGCGTTATTCTGGGACTCGGCATAGTCGTGCGAGCAATCGTCAAAGAGCTGCGGGTTGACTTCCATGAATAGCTTCATGGCATTGTAGACCATGCCATGGATCGTCCTACGGGGTGTTATTCCAGGTCTGATATTTGAGATAGATAACAACGGTTCTTACCTGTTCCAATGACCCTTGGAGTTCTCATACAGCGGTGCAAACATGATGGGCAGAATCACCTCGACATTATCGCTCACTAGGTTGCAGAAATATTCGTTATTCCAGAAATAGAGGGCTCGCTCAGCAACCTGTTAGATTGTTAAGAAAGTCTCGTGCATATGTTTCATGTGCAGCGTACCTGGAAATGCGGGCTAGCGACTGACTTCGCCAGTTGGTTGAACAATGGTTCCTGGACCTTGGCAAATTCGGCAGGGTCCATGACTTCAAAGATATCTTCGACCTCATTCAAGAACATAACCTCCTTCGTGCTGTTCACCTTGGGCCAGTATCGGAGAAGGCCGAGAACGACCTGGACAAGGTTAGTTTAGCCTGTGAACTAGCATGGAACATGACGTACCTCTTCTGTCAAGGCGGCGTCCTTCTCCAAGAACTGGACTATACAATACGCCAGTTGTGGATGGTACATGCTCAGGCTTTTCACCTTGTGCATGGGAATAAGCACTCTGGTGAGGAAGAGCTTGTGCTCCTCTTTCAATGGCAACGCAAACCCGTTGATAATGGATCCCAAGATCTCGAGAAGCTCTGCGATGCCGTTAAAGCGTTCGGTTTCGTAAATGAATTGGAAGAACACATTATTGATGGATCTGCGGATGTATGAACGCAGGTTGAGAAACTTTCCATAGATGCGGTGGAGTGTGGTTTTGAGAAAGTCGCGTTCCCTGGGATCTTCCGAATCGAACAGTTCCAGAAGCTTGGATACATTAGCGAAAAGCCTGAGAATGGACTACCGAGGCAACTTACGTTAAGAACAAAGCTATGGTCAATATACGCCTTGGCGATGTTGGTATTGAAGTCCTGGCTTTCAATGAATCGAAGGAAGAACTCGTAAACAACTTGGATATGCGGCCATGCAACTTCGAGGACAGGCTCGTCTTCCTCGGGATCAAATGCTTCCCCTTGAGGGTTCATTGGGGGCGGGATCGGCCGGAATAAGTTCTTGCTGAACATCTCGACCACGCGAGGGTACATCTTCTCGGTGATGACTTGGCGGTTGTTGGCAACATAGTCCAGGAGTTCATGCAGAGCGAGACGCTTGATCTCCTTCGACTTCATATCCCCACTCGCATCGTTGAAGTCGAAGATGATATTGCACTGGTCAATCTTCTGCATAAAGAGATCCTCGCGCTTATTTGGTGGGACTTCGTGGAAGCCGGGAAGCTTGTCCAACTCACGCTGGCGCTGATCCGAGATATCGAACCGAGATGAATGCTGCCTTTTCGGCGTCCGAATCCCCTCGACCGCATCCTTGGGTGTTGCTTGAAGACGGTCGAAGATTAACGACTTCTGGCCCGCCTTGGGCGGAAGAAGGTCGCCAGGCATTGTTTCTGCGGCGCCAGGTGGAGGAATATGCTTGAACGAAAGGGCAAGTTAGCACGGTCTGATTCAGCCGTCTGCGCGAGGCGCGAAAAGCGTCCTAATTCACAGATGGAGGGCGAGTTAGACTTACTGGAGCGCTGGGGCTGATGATGACGCTTGGGGCCAATGACTGACTGGGTCGGTGGGGAGTTCCAGGACCGCCCGCGCCAGCAGTACCTGCACCGCCAAGACCCGCGATGCCTGCTTGTCCACCAAAGTGCGGACCGGCACTCAAGGAGCTGGGAACAGTCGGTTGACCTGTGGGCAACGAGTTAACACCGCCCGTCGAGCCATCTCCGGAAGGCAGCGGCTTGTTCCGCGCATCTAGCAGGTGTGTTTGAGACGACGTGGGCGTGGCGTTGGCGGAGCCAGAAGGCGATTGCGTCGCGCCATGGGATGGAGACGAGGTGCCCGAGGACGATTCTTTCTTCTTGGAAGATTTGTTGTCTTTGGCTCGCGCAAGCTGTTCGTGCTGTGCATGTTAGCGCTGTGCCCAATCTGCGGCGGGCCACGGCGACAAGCCACCGCGCCCAAACATTGGGGGAAGAGAGTTGGGGAATCGCTTACAACCCTCTGCCTGAAGCCCTTCATGACTGCGGCCTGCGCTGATGCACCCTGAGCGGCGCGGGGGTCTCACAGAGACGGAAGGGACACGGGCCGATTACCTGCTGCCCTCGAAGGAATCCGATGTGAAGAGACAGCCGTGCCGCGTTGGTCGGAGGCCCAACGCAAGTGGAGAGAAGCAAAGTATTCGAAGAGGAGCGGGGGGATCAGGCCGACATGGGGAGTGGAAAAGGCGAGGGACGGGGGTTGAGGCTGCTGTCGAGGTGCGACGAAGAGGAGGACGGGTCGCGATACTGTGGGCGCGCTCAGAACGGCTAGCGGGAGCCTGGGGGCCGCCGCGGGACAGAGGACACCGGAGCGTAAACCTGAGTGAAAGACGGAGTCAATTTGAGGTGGAGAAGAAGAAGATTAATGTCGTCGAGCAGAGAAGCCAGGTCAAGGGAGCATCGACGTCGCAAGCACCGGCTGGACGACTCCTCATCGTAAGTTGTGGGTTAGAACCAAGACGGCTAGCCAAGCTGCGCACGGGCCAGCGGGGTCTCTGATGCTGTGACGGGAGCTGGAGCTTGTTAGCTGGGCGACCTGGGACAGCGCGACAGGCGGATGACCGAGTCCGTTTGCAGGCAGTTGGAAGACGATGCGCGCAGGCGCACGTCTGGCGGGAGCTTTCTATTTTCTGTGGCCACCGCTCGCCGCTGCTGGGGTGCGAGGCCTTGATCATCCGCATCCCTGCGCCTGCAGCCAATCACGAGCAGGGAAGCGGCCTCTGGATCACGTGATATTACATCCATCCTGAATGTCTTCAGGTGTCAGCTGGCCAATTTTGTGCTTCCGCGGGGAATCTGGCCTTCAAATAACTTACTGAAGTATTTCAGTACACTATAGCAATCGGATGGGTCCGTTGTGACCTTCTGGATTGACATAGGCTTACGAGAGATACGGAATATACAAGAGCTATTTGTTTTCTTACTTTACTTTACTTGTTTGTTGATATATATTGACATATGCAATGCAAACGACGCGAAGGTTGATCTGTAACATAGGGTGCTGAGTTTAGTCAGGCTTCGGGTTAGTTGAGGATTTCCACCATGACTATAAATCAAAGCTTATTTATATTGCACACCCTTCCAGTGACTAACGGAAAGATGCTTTTGGGCGTGTTGTTTTCCAAACGCCAGGTCGAGTCGAATGCAGAAACATGAACAAGCCCACCCAGCATACACAAGATATCGCATCCTCTCAAAGCAAACACCAACAACCACCCTATCCGACCCACCGCCTCGCACTCCTGAACAGCCTATTCCACGGCCCATACTCTCCCCACTCCTCCATCTTCCCTCTCGGGATATAACTCGCCACCTCCCTCAATATCGTTCGTTCCGGATGCGGCATCAGGGCCAGCACGCGGCCATCCTTGCTCCTCACACCCGTGATACCCTGGGGGCTGCCATTGGGATTGAAAGGATACTGCTCCGTCGGCGTGCCATAGTTGTCGATATATCTCAAGCTGACAAGGCCCTCATCATACAGCGCCTCGGGTGTCGCCGACGACGTGAATGATGATGGGAACGTAGCTCGACCTTCTCCATGGGCAGTGACGATTGGGAGCGTGGAGCCAGCCATGCCGTGCAGGAATACGCTAGGTTCTTTTCCAGGGGCCTTTGGTTCGAGGACCTCGACCATGCAGACTCGGGCCTCGTATTGCTCGCTCACGTTGCGTTCGAAGCTGGGCCACAGGCTTGCTCCTGGAATGAGCTCTTTTAGCTTGGAGAGGAATTGGCATCCATTGCAGACACCGAGGGTAAAGGTATCGGGTCGCTGGAAGAATTGCTCAAACTCTTTCCTGGTGTTGGGATGAAGCAATACCGATTTCGCCCAGCCTTGACCGGCACCGAGGACGTCGCCGTAGGAGAAACCACCGCATGCGGCGAGACCGACATATTTGGCAAGCGACTCCCTTCCAGATATTATATCGGTCATGTGGACGTCGACAACCGCGAATCCAGCCATGTGGAAGGCGAAAGCCATTTCTGCCTGTCCGTTGACACCCTCTTCGCGGAGAATAGCCACTCTTGGCTTTGCTGAGAATGCAGATGAGATGCTTGTCTTGAGCGGCAGTATGTTTTCTTTGGGATTGTATGTCAGATTATACGACAGGCCTGGGTTTTTATCGTCGAGAATGTTGGAGAATTCCGCGTCCGCACACTCGGGATTATCTCGCAGCCGTTGAAGCTGGTGTGATGTTGCTGCCCACCGCTGTTGTAGTCGTTGACGGGTGTTTCGGTAGATAGTCTGAGTGCTATAACGGAACGATATCTCCTGCTTTGAAGCAGCTGGAACCCGCCCAATCTTCTTTATCATGCCTGGAGGGGGCCCGCAAGTCGCGAAGCAGCTGATGAACTTGATCTCGTCTTGCTTCTTGACCTGAAAAACAGCACCTAGTTCTTCGTTGAAGAGTGTTTCCATCAGATCCTTCGGTTCGTCTGACCGGCATATGCCATCCAACATAATCTCCAGTCCACATCGTCCGGCAAACATCATCTCGACCAGCGTGGTGAATAAACCTCCATCAGACCTATCATGATAAGCCAGAACGACACCCGATTCGTGAAGCTGTTCGACGGCATCATAGAAATCTTTGAGCACGTCGGCATCGTGTACATCCGGGGCCTCATCGCCCACTTGGCCGAATGTCTGTGCCAGGGCAGATCCTCCCATGTGCTTTCTACCTTCTGCCAGATCGACGAACAGAAGTATCGTTTCACCGACATCCTCTAAGCGTTCCAGGGCAGGAGTCCACGTGCGATCGATCCTCTGAACAGGGGCAAACGCAGTGATGACCAACGACATCGGTGCCGTGACTTCCTTCGACTCTTTGGTCTCTGGGTCTGACCATTTCATTTTCATGCTCATAGAGTCCTTCCCAACCGGTATCGAGATGCCCAGCTTTGGGCATAGTCCCATACCGATAGCTTCGACCGCTTCGTACAGAGCTGCACCTTCACCGGGATGGCTACTCGCCGACATCCAGTTGGCCGACAGCCTGATCCTAGACAATCTGTCGAAACAGCTCGCGGCGGCAAGATTCATCAAAGACTCCGCGACGGCCATTCTGGCGGAGGCAGCAGCAGAGATAAGAGCAAGGGTAGGCTTTTCGCCCATAGCCATAGCCTCCCCAGTCCTCACACCGGACATCAGTGACGTGGCAGTCACTGAAACGTCGGCAACCGGGACTTGCCATTTCCCCACCATCTGGTCGCGGACTGTAAGTCCGCCAACTGTACGGTCGCCAATCGTGATGAGGAAAGACTTTGAGCCCACCGCGGGCATTGTGAGTACTCGGTCTACCGCTTCTTTGAGCAAGCCCTCCTTGGGCGTGTCGGGGATATATACTGATAGGCTGCTGTCAAATGCCGGTAACCGCAATTTTCTCGACTGAACGATGCGCGACATCTTAGGTGGTTTTCCGAAGAGAACTGACATAGGCAGATCAATAGGTTTGGGGTGGTCGGTAGACTCTCTGTCTGTTAAGACAAGGTGTTGCTCCTGCTTGGCCGTTCCAACTACCGAGAATCCACATCGTTCGCGGTTACAGATGGCCTTGAAGAGATCCAGATCTTGAGGCCCTACTGCCAAAACATAACGCTCCTGCGCTTCGTTGCACCAGACTTGTAGAGGACTCATACCCTTATCGGCACTGTCAATCTCTCGGAGCTCGAAGACTGCGCCTAACCCTGAGTCATGGACAAGCTCAGGAAGGGCATTGGAAAGGCCCCCGGCTCCAACATCGTGAATGAACAGGATAGGATTCTTATCTCCCATGGATCGACAGTGATCGATGACCTCCTGGGCTCTCCTCTGGACTTCTGGATTGCCTCGCTGTACGCTGGCAAAGTCTAGGTCGACCTTCCCCTCCCCGGACTGAACGCTGGAAGCGGCACCTCCACCAAGGCCGATCAACATGGCGGGCCCGCCAATGACCAGGAGGTGTGAACCAGGTGGTACGATACCAGGGTCCTTCAGTGCGTGTTGAGGTCGTACTGTGCCGACACCGCCGGCAATCATGATGGGCTTATGATAACCTCGTATTTCGGTCTCGTTTTCGTTGGTGAAAACCTTCATTAGCAGAGTTCTGAAGTACCCGACAGTACAAGGCCGACCGAATTCGTTGTTGAAGGTAGCGCTGCCTATGGGTGCCTCGAGCATGATGTCGAGACTGCTTGCGATGTGGGCAGGCTTTCCAACATCCCGCAACTCCCATTGTCGCTCGAAGCCAGGAATCATAAGGTCGGACACGGTGAAGCCGGCCAACCCGGCCTTGGGTTTCGAGCCTCGCCCTACAGCTCCCTCGTCTCGGATTTCACCTCCTGAGCCTGTCGCAGCGCCGGGAAAGGGCGATACAGCCGTGGGATGGTTGTGCGTCTCCACCTTGCACAGAATATGGACGGTCTCTTTTGTCTCGTGCCATTCACCGGTAAGATGATCTGGAGCCCAGAAGCTTGCACGCTCTCCTTGGAGAACAGCAGCATTGTCGCTGTACGCGCTCACCACATGCTCGGGATGTTTCTGGTGCGTGTTCCGGATCATGCCGAAGAGCGAATACGGCTTCCGCATGCCATCGATGGTGAAGTCTGCGTTGAACTGCTTGTGCCGACAGTGTTCCGAATTGACCTGAGCGAACATGAACAGCTCCACGTCTACAGGCCCTCTCTTCAGCTCCTGGGTGTATGCCTCGATCAAATAGTCAATCTCCGACTTGTCCATGGCCAGCCCCAGCTCGCGATTGGCGTGTTCCAGCGCGGCCTGAGGGGTATTGTATTCGTCGAAACTGATGCTGGTAGCCTGGGCAGGCTCATGTTGACCGAACATAAGATCCAAGCTGGGCGATTCGCGAGAGATTGTCTGCGTCATGCGATCGTGTAGTGCGTCTGCGTTCGGTATCGAGTCCGCGTCGAGGGGCTTTTCAAACGTCGCTGCGATGACCATTCCACGCTCTATACGGTTCACGGCCTTCTCCAAGCCGCAGGTCCGCGCAATCATGGTCGCGAGGGAGCTCCATGGCGAAATGGTCCCCGGGCGGGGGCTGATGTAGAACAGGACTGGGTCGCCAGGCTGGGGTTGACCCGACCAGTGGCGCGTAACGATCTCGGAGAGCCTATCCACCCCGTCGCCGAATTCGCCATAATGTAGCATCTGTGACAGAGTCTGCGCTTCATCGTCGCTCAGATCTTTCAGGGGATCCACGTAATGGATCCAGAGTGCGCTGACTTGGACTGCTCCAATGGCTTGGGCTAGTCGCTTGAGGCGAAAGTCCGAGTAGGCTGAGGAGCCATGGAAAATGAGGTTTCCAATTCTCTGAGTATCCATATCTCAAGAGCGTTGGAGGCTTTGGGGGGGGCCGCAAAGAAGCGTGATGCATGACCGATGGCGGACTGGTGGGGCAAAATTTGTTCCGAAATCTGCTGCAGGAAAATGGAGGGGTCGAGTGGCGCTGTGGCGGTGCGTCAGCCTCGACCTCAACTTCAACCTCAGACCTCACCACACTCTGCCTCCGGCAAGACCATCGCCATGGGCCTTGGAATTGCTATCTACTTTGAGAGAGGCAAACTGAATTCGTTGATTCAGCAGCGGAACCATTCATTTCCCTCATCCAGACCGCAGGCGCAGGAGATATCGCAATAAAATGGAGAATGTCGAACGCACAAGCCAGCAACCTCTTGCCGAGTTATCCGAGCAAGGGGGAATGCTGATGACACTAATTATTTCTTTCAGTTGAGATCACCATTGCAGAGCGCTCAGTTTCAAGAGCACGGCTACTTCATTTTTCTGCGTCTAATGGTCAGAATGCAGGCTCCCACAGTGTTCGTCGATCATCCTCAATCTGCACTGGATCCTTGCAACCTGCTGTCAAGGTCTCTTGCCCAGGCAATTTCTAGATGCCGACGCTCTGTAAATGTGTATAGATAATAGGTCATACATTCTGGGCCGGTAAATGACGCCTCCGCGTGTCGACTCTTGATACTGTCCCATGGAATCGGGCTCAAACATGCATAGGGTATGACGAGGGGAAGACTCAAACATGATTGTGATTGGAAAATTGTACCAAGGACAGCCTGACTTCCTTGTCGAGACTCTTAGCTTACCATGTTGGAGTCTACATTGCCCTGATGCTCTCTAAGGACACCGACCCGGTTTCGTCTTCACTTGTTACGCTATATAAGCCAGATACTGCGCAGGGGCATTAAGGTTGACCTTGGTTGACCTTTTTTGCTCCAACATCACTTTCCATCCGAGTTAACCTACCAAACAACGAAGCGTCCAATACAATGGAACTTGTGAAATGTGTACCAGGAGGCGATCCGTCGGTCTCCGATGATCATTCATTGATTTCAAAACGCTCAAATCATATGACATCACCTTTTTTATGCGAAGCTATGTCGAGGGCGAAATCGAGCCACCGGAGCCACTCATATCGGAGGAATGACACTTTTCGACTGTAAATGCCGCCTTCCGGAGAGGCGTAGCAGATTCGCTCTGTCCGTGTTACGTCGGCGGAGACCGAAGCGGAGCCCAACTCGCAAAAGATCTGAATCCGATGATGGGTCCACGAGGCGAAATCACGGAATTTTAACTCCACACCAGCATAGAATGCTATCAATCAAGAACGTGCCCCCGGAGCGAGCGCTGATTTGCTGAAATTTGTTCAAGGATGGTGGAATCCAAGCAAAGGTCAAGAGACCGGGTACTTGGCGGAGCGGAACCCACTTGGCGCCAAGTTCGGCGGAAGACCACAGACGGACAGGACGTCGGGACTTGGTGTGGTAGGATTCTGTGAGGCCAACCACACGTGGAGCATATGGTAGGGGGACGTCGAATAGGGTATCTGGGCACGAGAGTCCGCTCACTTGGCGGATCCTTGATTACAGTATCCAATCCCGCCGGTCGACGTCCTGCTATATTATATAAAGATGCTGTTGTGACTGTTTCCGGGAGACTTGATTTAGTTCTTCATTCGACCCTTCAGAGCTGCAGCTCCATCTATTTCAACCTTTCATCGAGATGCCTCCAGCTATTACCGCTCGGTATGATTGGATCTTGGCCATCACCACCATTGCCTTTGTCTTTTCTGCCTTTGGTAACGGTGCCAACGATGTCGCCAATTCCTATGCTAGTGGGTGACATAGCAAATATGTCTTTGGTCTGACGACTAACATAGATTCAGCTTCGGTGGCCGCAAAGACCTTGACCATGCCTCAGGTCGGCTTCCTTTCCATAGTTACAGAATTCGTGGGCGCTGTCGGTCTCGGAGCCCGTGTTACTTCTACGGTCAAAAACGGCATTATCTCCATCGATCGATTCCGTGAAGGTGCCGGTAACCCGGGTGTACTCATGCTCGCTATGGGCTGTGGAGAGGTTGGCAGCGCAACTTGGCTGATGGTCGCCACCCGACTCGGCATGCCTGTCTCCACCACCCAGACCGTTGTTGGTGCTCTTATTGGAGTTGGATTCGCCTCCGGGGCCAGCGTGAAATGGTCGTGGGAGAGTGGCTCTGTCTCTCAAGTCGCTGCGTCGTGGGCTATCGCTCCGCTGATCGCTGCTGCATTCTCCGCAATCATCTTCGGAACTGTCAAGTACTCCGTGCTGGAACGCAAAGACTCATTCAAGTGGGCCATGAGGCTCATTCCGTTCTATTTTGCTTTGACCGGTGCCATCCTCGCCCTCTTCATCGTCATCGAAGCTCCGACCGCTCCATCGCTTGAAGAATTCGGTGCCGGTAAAGCAGCGGGAATTATTCTTGGGGTATTCTTCGGCTGTCTTGCAATTTGCTACATCTTTTTCGTGCCCTTCTTCAAGCGAAAGCTGATCCAAAAGGATGCAAGACTGCGGATCTGGCATGTCATTCTGGGACCCTTGCTTTCGCGAGAGAACCCGCCACTTTTCTTTCCCGGAAAGGGCGAATTGTATGTCGAAAATTACTACGAGGACGCCTATGGACGAGTCGATGCCGGGGCAAAAGACGATGAAAATCTGCGCAAGCGACACGTCGCTTCGTCAGGGGACGCTGTTACCGGAACTTCCAGCCCTCCCGACTCCCTGAAGCCAAGCGACGGAAACCGCGACGGCATCGTACCAGCCGTGTCGGATCCCGAGAAGGCAACTGATTACGAGGATCATACCAAAGGGAATGCAACTGCCAACACCGGGCTAAGACGTCCCCGCCAATCGGAACCGTACGAGCGCTTTATCGGCCCTGTGAAGCACCTGAAATGGGTCAATCCTCAGAAGTGGTGGGGATATTTCAAGTATGGCCTGCTACAGGGAGTTACGCGGGATGTGATATCTCATGACTCCGCGAAACTCCGTGCTATTCACGCCCGTGCGCACCGGTATGATGACCGCGTTGAGCATCTGTGGACATACTGCCAGGTCATATCCGCAATGATGATGTCGATTGCACACGGTTCCAACGACGTTGCTAATGCAGTCGGTAAGTGCTTCACTCAAGTCTACCTTCTCCGCTCATTTTCCCCATTGCTCTTCTCCCACCTGCTAATATTCCTCAGGTCCCTGGGCCGCTGTGTATGAAACATTCAATGCCGGCGAAGTCAACACCAAATCACCAACCCCAGTCTGGTTCCTCGTCGTTGCTGGTCTGCTCTTGGGTCTTGGGTTCTGGTTCTACGGCTTCCACATCATGCGCGCTCTCGGAAATAAGATCACCCAGATGTCGCCTACTCGAGGTTTCGCAGTTGAGCTGGGCGCTGCTATCACGGTGCTGATGGCGAGTCGTCTTGGGCTTCCTGTGTCTACGACGCAGTGCTTGACCGGATCTGCCATGGGAGTGGCTTTGATGAACTACGACCTCGGAGCTGTGAACTGGGCGCAGCTCGGTTTCATCCTGATGGGATGGATTGCCACTCTTCCTTGTGCTGGACTTATCGCGGGACTTCTGTGCGTCATGGCTTTGAATACACCGCACTTCTAGGATGGATGCGGAGGCGTCGGCAGTAGTATGTATAAATTGTTGAGGCAAGAGTGCCATTTCTCAATGGCAGGAGGGTTCGGATAGAATTTCCCGTATATTCTGAGAAGAAGGTAGAGGGTATGAATGATTCTGTCTTGTTTATATCTCCCGGTTTGGCACCAACTCGTTTTGATGCGTAATATAACGCTGGGCAAGCATCTGCCGTCAGTTTGTGAATGTAAGCCAATACTGTATAACACTATCTTGACCTTCCGAAAGGAGGGGTTGCTTTTCTCCTTCATGATCTGTTGCCGTGGCACATTCCCCTTGTACACGCTTGTTCACGTGCATCCCATCCGGCAGCCTGCCGCGTTTTGGGTAGCGAGGATTGAGACCGCCGTGCGTACAGAGTTACATGATCTCGTGGGCCAAGGCAGTGTTAAATACGCATCTTCAATTCGACTGCAGCCCCGCTTTGGATATCGGGGATGAGTTGTGTCGATGCGGTGGTTCTTGGGTTGGTTGAGCTAGTTTGAGAGGATTGGAACTGATATAAACCCCACGCATGCTGCACATCAGTTCATCTCAAATTCGACCTGAATACATAGCCAGATGGCTTCTTTGAATCCGGGAGGGAAATCCATTTTCGATAGCGAACATGTCGATGAGATCGGGCGCAGGAGCCGACGTTGAAGTCTGGATCGGGCGTTCCCGCTTTCCAACACACCAGAGCCGGAAGCTTGGCACGCTATTTTCCGTTGTGTCACGCCAGGCCAAAACCTCCAACCTCATCTCTCCCACACGCACTACGCCCACCGTCACCGCCGCAGTAACCCCATAGACCCGCCCGAACAATCCGCCAGCACCCTCTCCAGCTCGCCGTGTAGCAATTGCAACGAGCCATGTCCTTTGTGCGCGCTGCTTCGAAGGTCAGCCGAGTGGGCCTGCGGGTTCCGGCAGCCCGAGCTGGTCCCATCGCATGGAGCGCGCAGCGAGCCTTTTCCCAGTCGGCAGCGAGATGCAGCGATGCCCACGCCGAAGAGACGTTTGAGGAGTTTTCTGCCAGGTATGTGGTTTTGCGGGGGATGTCATTGTGCGGCGGAAGCGGGCGAGGTACCCGAGGGGCATGGCCGAGCCATTGTGTCCAATTGAGCATTGTAGAGAACACACGGCTGACTTGGATGTCTTTTGCACAGGTACGAGAAGGAATTTGACAAGGTCAACGACGTTTTCGAGCTCCAGGTACGCGACACATGCCACAAGACCCGCTGGCTGCTTCCCCTCATTCTAGGGCCTAGCCCTGCAGCGGAACGACGCTGGGATATATATACAGGGAGCTAATATGACAGCAGCGAAATCTCAACAATTGCTTCGCCTACGATCTCGTTCCGTCTCCTTCCGTCATCATCTCTGCCTTGAAGGCTGCCCGGCGGGTAAGTCCGACTTCCGAGGACCCCCTCAATTATTTCTTGACTGAGCCATGCTAACGCCACCAGGTGAATGACTTCCCATCAGCGGTCAGAGTGTTTGAGGGTAAGTCTATAAAAGCACCAGCATGTTGCGATTCGGCATCGTCATGCGGCGGCTTCTAAAAGTTCGCACCCCGGCTGACCCCTCATTCAGGCATCAAGTACAAAGTCGAGAACAAGAGCCAGTACGACGAGTACCTCCAGGAGCTCGAGCCAATACGCGAAGAACTCGGCATTCCCCTGAAGGAGACCATGTACCCCGAATAGACGAGTCGCATCACATCCGGAATCTCTCTCCACCACGGCAAAGTTAGAAAACAAGGAAATGAAGCTCGCGCGACCCAAGACCTGTAGAGGTGGAGGTTATTTTTGGTCTTTATTTGGTATCTTAGAGAGGCAGGACCAGAAGAGAGGGACTTGTGTGCGGTACGCTGTACCACTACGGTGGCTTTCTTTTCTGTTGGGAGATCTCGGGAGGCTGTAGAGGGGCTCAGCCGGTGCCTGTGGACCCGATAGTGGGAGAACGGCATGGTGGGGAGAGCGGTATTCCGCTGGAGTTGATGTACAGAATTTCTTTTTCTCCGATTGCATGATAAGCATACCCTGGTTACACGTGAAGCCTGTTCCCACTTTCAACATATGATTGCCCACGCCAGCAAGAAAACACCTAAGCATACATTGATCATGTTGTCACATAGTTCTATAAACGCTGAAATGCTCCAAGCTCCCAAATATCCGACGCCAGTTTCCATGCCTTCCAAGCTTGTTCGTCCCTCGTCACATCTATATCAGTACCTGTCTTCTATTCGATGACTGTGCGGAGGCTAAACACAATAAAGGATGCCCCCTCTTGCTCGCGGCTCGTCGTCTGGGCGTGCCTTCGACGCTGGTTCTTCCGCGACGCATTCTCGATTCCTCTCATCAAGTAGAACGCCAAAATGCGGAACATCTCCTAATCCATGCCAACATATTTGAACCACAGCGGTCGACAATCTTCCCTGTTTAGCCATTGCTCGCCATCGGTGAAGCGGCCGGTAACGCAGCCCGAGCATTTCGGATTATTCGGGCAGTTGAAGAAGGGAATGTGCTGATAGCCGATATCTCGGAACCTGTTTCGTCTGTCAGCTCCAACACATCTCCAATATCGAAACGCGGGTCCACCTACCAGTGGATCTTGCTCTTATCTTCAAACAAGCCCAGCGCAACGCTATGCACAGGAGCATCACCCCACCGCTCATAAAAGAAGCCACCCGCGCGATCCAAATGGTCAAAGTAATCGCGATACTTCTTACTGCGCCAGAAACTGAGATCGCCAATCTCGAAATTCGACCAGAAATGACAGGTCGAGTATCCATTCGCCTTCTTGAAGTTCTCGGGCCGCTTCTCGCTGTCTTCGAGCCACTGGCGCGCATTGTTCGGATGAATGTAGTCCTTGTGATCTTCCATGAACTTCTGCGTCTCGGGCCAGAGTGTGGCGACGCTCTCGGGCGAGTCGTGGATGTTGATGTTGAAGCCGTAGGTTTTGTTGTGGTCCTGCATCCACCGGAAGACGTCGTAGTCGATGTCACAGAAGAAATGCACGTTGGGCTCGACCCGCCAGTAGTACTGTGTGTTTGCGAGGGCAGGGTGCTCGGAGAACATGCCGCTGTTCCACCGGCACATTTGGTGGTAGGAGACTTTGGACATGTATTGTACTTCTTGCTCCTCGAGTAGCGAGACGGATTCCCGGAAGAGATCCATGTTGATCCAGGACGGGATCGCCCAGTGCTCTTTGGGGACGAGTTCTGGGAGAAGAGCAGTTAGCCTTGATGAGGTAATTGGGGCGATTGTACATGTTGGGTATACGCACCGTAGCGCACTTCGGCCTTGGTGGCCGCCCGCGTTCGCTTCTTGAACTCGTCGGTGAAGGGCTCGTCGTTAAAGAAGGTCCACGGATAATTGAACTTGTGATTCCACGTCCGCTCGAGATCGCGCATGCTTTTCAGCAGGTCGTCAATCTCCGAATTCCGCACCAGGCTCAGTATCGTGGCGTTGATGCGGGCGCTGTTCGGATTGTTGGGCTCGTAGTTGTCGCCTTCGACTCGGCGTAAGGGTTCTGGTGGCTCTCCGGATGCTGTTTGGTACTATTAGAGATCCAATTCCTACAGCGTGGCGGCTTTCATCATACGATCTAATTGCGGGTCGTGATCCCATTGCTGGAGCTTCGACGCGGACTCTTTCGAGGGTGCTTGCAAGTCGGCGGGCGCCTTGTAGATCTGCAGTAACATGTAGCAGAAAATGAAGATTGTGACTGCGCCAAGTATCCGCATGCTCTTCGGGAGCGCCATGACGAGAACGAAGATATGGAAGAGAGAAGTGTGCTACGTCCCCGATTCACGCTCACGCCGCGACTCCTGTAACTCGTGAATTTGTCGCACGGACCATCTGATAGGCCTACGCAATGGCTCGGCTCCAAGATTGCCGTAACCGCAATGGGCAAGCTCGCCGATGCGGCAACACCGAACGCGTCTCACCATCCCGTGTCGTGATATCGGGTTGAGTGCCAGCAGCAACATGGCCCAGAACGCGAAGCTTGGAGCTCTGACCGAAGAGCTGATTCGATCCATCGTCAAGTTCGATCCGGCCACGAACAAACAGGCGTACAGACACGCCAAGGATCTTGCAAAGCAGGGCTTGAGGGCCCATCAGTATGGTCGAACGAACCAATTCGATGTGCAAGCCAGCTACAAAGGCCTGGATGAGAAATTCCGAGTCCTGAACCGGGACGACCTGGCAGATGCGCTCGATAAGCGTCTAGAGGAACTCCAAGCCATACCAAACAAATGGACGCCGGAATACCTCTCGTTGCTATTACAGCTCTCAGACCGGCCAGTGGAAAATTCTCAAGTGGAAGCCTTGGAGTTACTCAGGCCACCTCCGCCAACCCCACCTCTCACCTGGGCCGAGATTGTTGCCGATGATCCATATAGCGATGAAGACATATGGAAGGACATTGACTACGCGGCAGAGTCCTCCGAGGATGACAGGACTCCAAAGAAACGCGGAGGGCGGCAATCCAAGGAAGATTCACTACCATCTAGTATCGACCACAACGACGCTTACGATCCCGAGTCTTGCATCGTTCCAGTGCATGCCCAGGCCATTCAGGAGATTTCCGAGTCCCAATTCTGGAAGGCCGCGCCAGAGGAACAGCTTGATAAGATTGAAATCACAGAATTGCAAGCAATCAGAGAGGCCCTTTTCATGCTTGCCGGCCTCCCGACGTCTCTTTATGTAAACAACCCGAAGAATGGAAGCATTCGTGTCAACCATAAGTACAACTTCAGCCATGCTCTCACGGCCACAATGGAAGACCTACTTTCTCAACTGGCGGATATCGGCCAAGATTTGTATCGTCTAAGGCAGTGGACCTTGCGTCGTTCTCCGCTGCCACTTATTCAGACCTTCGAAGCCGCTATTCAGTTCAGACTTACTGAGTACGACCACGAGTATCTGGCATCACAACAGCGACGATATCTGGTTCCAGATACTCCCATAGCAGTGAGTTTGCTCGAACTTCACCACGACATACGATCCACCTCCAGACCATTAGTTCAACTGGCGAAGCTAGTGGCAGAAATCGAGCCTTTGCTTCTTGTAAATCCTTTTGCGCATCTAGAGACACTTTTCGACCGCACCGGCGCTGCTCAAATGGCTTTGGAATCGGATGTGTTTGAGTTCTTATCCAAGATATTCTTCGAATGTCTTCAAACCTACCTGAAGCCTATCAGAAAATGGATGGAGTCTGGAGAACTTGGAGCCAACGACGAGACATTTTTCGTCTTCGAAAGCGACTCAGGTAGCGAAGTGTCATCGCTCTGGCACGACAGATACGTTCTGCGCAGAGGAAAAGGGAATGCGTTGCGGTCTCCCGAGTTTCTTCAGCCAGCCGCGCACAAAATCTTCAACACAGGGAAGAGCGTTATCTTCCTCAAGGAGCTCGGCATTTATGGCACCGGACTCGCTTCTACGGAACCAGAACCCAGACTGGATCATCTGACTGTGTGCGGAGATTCATCGACCGTGCCGCTTTCTCCTTTCGCAGAGCTCTTCGAGGCCGCGTTTGAGCGCTGGATAAGAAGCAAGTTCTCGCTCGCCTCGACTGTTTTACGGGAGCACCTCTTCGTACAGTTCGGCCTGTTTCGAATCTTGAAAGTTTTCAGCCACCTGTTCCTGGGGGAGGATGGGTCTGTTTTCCAAGATTTCGCGGATGCGATATTTGAGCGGATGGATTCAAGACAGAGAGGATGGAACGATCGATATCTCCTTACAGAGCTGGCGCGTGGGGTCTTCACTAATTCCTTCGCCCCAAGCGATGTGGACAAGGTAATTGTACGTACGATCAGCATCAAGGATCAGGGCAGATCAGTAAAGAACCTCCGAAGCATTGCCATGGATTATGCAGTAAGTGGGTGCGCGATGCTCGCAGTCATCTTCTAACATGGCGCAGTTACCCTGGCCTATCATGAACATCATTCAGCGGTCCTCGATTTCAATATATCAACAAGTATTCACCTTCCTACTCCAAACTTACCGTGCCAAGTATCTACTGCAGCGAGTGGAATGGAATCAACTCGTACGACTAAAGGACAACCGTTTAACGCATATGGCTTATAAACTGCGCCAACGACTCATGTGGTTCTCAGATATTCTCCGATCATATCTTTCTGAGACCGTAATTGCGATCTCTACTCAGGCCATGACCGCTGACATGGGAAGAGCCGAAGACATTGACGAAATGTCAAACATCCACATCAAGTTCCTCGCTCGATTGCAGGAACAAGCTCTGCTCTCGCAGAACCTCAAGCCAATATATCGAGCCATCATATCACTCCTCGACCTGGGGGTCTTGTTCTCGGAGATTCACGAAAAGATTGTACAGAAATTACCAACCGCCAAATTGCGACACGATCTTCCGCCGAAGAGCCCAGCGAAACCAGCAAAGGCAGCCAACAGGCGGAAGAGTGTTATACCCTTAGTCGTGGAGAATCAGTCTTCGGATTCCTCCGATAGCGAACTGGACGCGGATGGGGACAACCCGGTTGGAGAAGGAAGTTCTGGTGATGCTGGGTTAAAAACGTTGAACCAGATAGAGGAGCAGTTTGGAAAGCTCTTACCATTCGTGACGGCGGGATTGCGGAGCGTCAGTCGAGCGGGTGCCAAGCCGGTATGGGAGATGCTAGCTGAGAGATTGGAGTGGGACAAGCCCGAAGACAAGCTCTAGTAACCTGGGCTCAATGCACCGCACGACCTGACGCTAGGTTCACAGACTCATGTTCCCGAAGAGACACTCCCCTCTCGAGGCCAAAATCTTATCCGCCCTCTATTACAAGCTTTGCTGTGGTTGTTGAATTCTACCAGCACGTACCGCGTCCTACCTTGCACAGCACGTGATCGTAAGTGGCGCACCTCTCCTGCATGATCCCGCGGATCCCCGCACATCTGCCCACATCATCTCAGACCGTATGCAGATGCGAGTATTGGGATCACGTTTTCGCATCAGATGATCGCGGGTTTGCCGAACCAAGAAACCCCACAGGTTTGGTGTTTCCATCTCCACATCATACCACCAAAAATGCTCTTCATCCCACAACACAAAAGCCCGGCCCATCCTAGCCTCTCTCCTTCCCCTCTAGTTCCTTGGACTCCTTAACGCCATCCATAAAGTTCAAAATCTCAGCAAGATCAATCACCATCTGCGACTTACCACAATGCCAATCCTAATCCTCTACGCCAGCGAACACGGCACAACCGCCGAAATCGCCGAACGCCTTTCTTCGCGCATCGCCTCGCAACTGCCCCCAACAGAGGTCCACGCTTTATCCGACATCGATCCAACAACGCTCCCAAACTACACAGCCATTATCCTCGGCTCTGCCATCCACGGCGCCGCATGGCTCCCCAAGGCCACAAACTTCCTGACCGCGAACAAGAACGCCTTGCTCCAGAAACCATTGTTCGTTTTCTCGGTCGGTGCGCCAGATGCGATGCCGAAGTTGCTGAGAGGCTGGTGGAAGAGGATGGAGGAGAGGAAGATTAAGGAGAAGGTGGAGAAGGTGCTGGGGACGAAGGTTAAGGGGGAAGCGCTTTTTGGGGGGAAGTTGGATGAGGGGGAGGTTGGCGGGTGTGTGTCTTGTTGTTGTGGGATGTTTGGGGGGAGGACGGTAGGGGATTTTAGGAAATGGGAGGAGGTGGAGGCGTGGGCGGATGAGGTGGTGGGGGTTTTGAAAAAGCCGGCTGAGGGGGAGGGGGAGGGTGTTGAGGGAGAGAGTCAGAGGGGTTTGGCGGATTAGATGGGGTGAGGATATAGAGTAATGCGTTGAGACGGAATGGAGAGTTGTAGGATCTGAGCTAGACTGGGTGGCCTTTGGAGTCGCGGAGAGCAGGCTCGGGGGGACGAAAAGAGCGGATGGTGATGCGAGAAGGGGGAAATGAAAGAGAGAGAGAGACAGGGAGAGAACCAGATTAATTTAAGCTGCTAATATGGAGGGGAAAAAAAGGAGGATTTCCCAAGTTCTTGATTTTTGATACCCCAAGTTTTCATTTGGCAGCGATATCAGACTGCAAGACATTGCATATTGCGCGCGGGCGTTCCCTCACTGTTTATTACAGTTTCAGTTGCACTAGGCATCATGTAGCTTTGCAATTTTTGTCAGATTAATGGAATTTTATGGGTTCTTCGAGTACTCTAATCAAATACGCAGTGAAATGCAAATGTAAGTCTCCCTCTTTTTGCTATTGCAATGGCATTCATACTATATTCGCAGTGTCTCGATGCGTCTACTAGAATATTCCAATGAATCCTAGCGTACCACCTATCAAATTTAAAAAGTTTCTCCCGCAAGACGTGGCAGACCCTTCATCAACTCCCAAATAGGAAACACCAAGCCCCGAAATTGCCTAGCGTGGGGAACTGGGCCCGCGCTTTCTCAACTTCACACGAACAGCAAGAGCGTCATTTCAACACCAACCTATGAGTTCGAGCTTCTATCGCCGGAAGACGAATACACAGCGGGGATTAAACCACCGAGAGACTTGTCGCAAACCCTCGCGAACGACTGAAAAGCCTAATCTACAAGGAAGAAACATTTACAACGGCGATACCTGGAACTCCTGGAGCCAAACGACAGAAGACTTGTCGAGTGCATTCTCCCTCGTTTCCAAAACTGGGCCCGTAATCGCTCAACAACACCATTTTTCCCGACGCACAAATCCACAGCCAAGCCCACAAATAGAAAAACAACTACAGCGCTAGGAAGGTCCAACGTGTGTGCCAAGCGAACACCAAACCACCAAAACTCAAAATGCGTCATCCCGCCGCGCCAATCATCATCGCCATGCTGCTAGGCCTACTGCTCGCTATTATAATGTACCATACCTTCGTTCCGGCAGGCCATCACGAGGGGAACCCGCATCCTGACGACGTGCCAAAGAAAGAGGTGGTACAGCGGCTGCATGGTGAAGTCGACGATGACGATGACGACGAGAAGATACCAGAAGAGAGCGCAAAATAGGAAGAGCTATACATATGAACAAGGTCCCGATCTGGGAAGGAGAAGGTTTGCCAACACAACGACATCCCAAGACGCAGATCTTACAACAGCGCCCTCACCCTGGCGTGCAGTGCCTGGTACTCCACTGGAGACAGGATCTTTGCCTCTCTTTGCGGGGGACCTACTTGCCAAGTCTCTGGACAGCCGGTGAAGTCTATCCAGGAATCCCAGTCTCTCTCAGCCGGCTGGGACTCTGGCGTTGGATATAGTCGTATCCCGTCACCGAAAGCTTCTAGGGCGGCGCTATCAATCCGGGCACGCGGTACTGGGGTTTTCGGTTGCTCCTCGACTTCAGGCGCCGCGAAAACCAGCGAACTTATCTCCTCTTTCACGAATGCCCAGAAATCCGGAAGCTCTTCCTGTTCGTATTCGGGGGGAAATGTTTGATGCTTCGCGAGAATTGATGGCCTGTCCGCTGCAGGCGTCGGCGGCCGCGCGAAATTCGACGGCTCGTCTTGGGGAGGCGCTGGGGCAGGCGTAACTGGTTCTACCTTTTGCTGGCGCCCTGGTGGCCGCTTTGGCGTGCTTGAAGGATTCTGCACCCTTGAAGGATCCTTGTGCTTCTCCGGTCCCAGGTTGTACAATATCCGATTCTTCAGGCTCGGTCGCCCTCTGGGCTGTTTCTGACCCGGCCCGTAACCCCTTTCCTGCGTCGGAGCTGGAGCCTGAGGCACGGTGGACTGTTGTGGTTCGGGCCCATTGCTGAGGTCAAGGTGCATGGAGGGCCCCTGGGGTTCGGCGACATGGGTGTAGTGCCCCTGCTGGTTTGCGGGCTGCTGCAGGTACCCGGGCTGTTGCTGCTGCTGGGCGTTGGTGGCAGCGTGGGCGGCAGCTAAGACCGCATTTTGGAGCGCCGCCTCGAGATGTTGATCTATGTCCATATAAGGTGGTGTGGGTGGTGGGCGGTCTTGGTGTTCGGTGGTGGGTGGTGCTCGAAGTCGACGGGGGTGTTGATGATAGACTATTTGATTGTGGAGGTGGGAAGCTGTCTGAGAGGGAAGAGCAGGACGATGGGCTTTTATGCTCAGAAGTTGGGGGTGATGCTTGAAGTTGATGGTGGTGTCGATGGACTGTTGGATGATGGATGTGGGAAGCTGTCTGAGAGGAACCAGCAGGACGAAGGGCTTTTATGTCAAAAGAAGAGAAGAGACGGTGGGGTTTGGAAGAATGAGTGAGCAGCGCACACTGTTCCTTGGTTGGCCTCACAGCACTCTGTAATTGCAACGCCCTCAGACCCCACCAGCCGACCAAGCACTCATGGTACCAAAAATTAGCCCAGGACGACGCCACGATACCTAGGACGAACATTATGGAGGTTTCTAGCGTGTCACGGGAACCAAGAAGGAGAGGAAGGGGATGTTACATCTTGTCCGTATGGTTGCGAAAGAGCTGTGGGACAATCGCATTCGGGTGGTGGTGGTGCGAGGGTGGGAGTTTGGAAGCATTCGGGAAAAGCCGAAAACGCGTACAGCTACCAGGCTTAGGACACTCGGCACTTCCGAGACTTACCTAGGATACCCAGTACATCTGGGCTGCATGATACGCCGAATACCGCGAAAGCCATATCCAACCTTCGTGACTCAGGCTTCCACAGTAAACCGCCATGAGAATAGACCATTTCGTCCTAAGATGGACTGGAAATTCGCGGTTGCGTAGGCCTTGATGGGAAGAGCGGCAACATCTACCTTGTGATTATGGGAGATGTGGTCAGGAACGTCACCCAGAGGTAGTCGTCGATGCCGAGTTCCTGTTCGCGATAGGCTGGGGGCATTACCTTGGGGGATATTGTGGAGTGCCGCAGAGCCATTGGGTGGACGAGAGCGAGTTCGGCTGCGAGGTGTCTCACTTTACAGTAAAATCATCCGCAGAGGGACTGGATATTCGTTTGCCTTCTCGCTATGCGATTCTTAGATGAAGAATCGATGGGTGAAATTGTCACATGCGCTAGCTCGCTGTTGTGATGGCTTGCAATCGGGGCAGGAGCGATCCTGCTCCCTGCGTGACTCAAAGTTTTCTGCCGAGCCTGGGTTCAAGATCTACGGATTCTGCGCGCCTACCATCTCAGCCCCTCTGGCCGCGTTCAAGGGACTCATATTGTCCTGTCGCCAGATCCACGATGAATTCGAAGACGCGTGCGTTAAGATGCGCGCCAGGGCCGTCCTAAGACTCCAACAGCGCTAGCCACATCCAGATGTCCCGCTCTACTTCGTCCTCAAGAAGCGCTTTGCCGATATCCAAAATCTTTCCCTACACTTTCATCATAAATGGTGTTGGTTGGCATAGACACCTCCGAATCTGGCGGCGTCTATGCCGAAGAATTTAGAAGTTCGGAAAATATTA